>PVHX01016258.1:0-43821 GCA_004024805.1 Geosciurus inauris
TAATACCAGCACTTAGGGAGGCTGAGACAGGAGAATCGCGAGTTCAAAGCCAGCCTCAGCAACGGTGAGGTGCTAAGCAACTCAGTGAGACCCTGTCTCTATATAAAACACAAAATAGGGCTGGGGATGTGGCTCAGTGGTCGAGTGCCCCTGAGTTCAATCCCCAGTACCAATAAATAAATAAATAAATAAATAAATAAATAAATAAAGGCCATATATGACAAACCCAGATTAAACATCATATAAAATGGTGAAAAAATATTTTTTTCTTCTAAGATCAAGAACAAGGCAATATTGCCCAGGCTTACCATTTCTATTCTATATAGAATAGAACTGAAAGTTCTAGACAGAGAAAATAGGCAAAATAAATTAAAATTATTAAAATTGGAGTAGAAGAAGTTAAATTTCTCTCTGTAGTTAACACAAGCTTGTATTTAAACCAAAGTAAAGATTCCACCAGAAATATGTTCAATGATAAAGTAAGTTTAGTAAAATTTCCAGACATAATATCAACATATATAAATCAGTAATGTTTCTGTACACTAAAAATAAATTCTATAAAAAGTCATCAAGAATTAAATCTCATTTAAAATAGCATAAATATCCCTAAGAATAAATATAATCAAGGAGGTGAAAAATCTGTACACTGGAAAGCATAATACATTAGGGATATAAGTTGAAATAGATATGAATAAATGGAAAATAATCTAGATTGCATGGATTCAAGAATTCATATTAAAACGTCCACACTACTGAAAGTAATCTACAGATTCAATGCAATTATTGTCAAAATTTCAGTGGCATTTTTCAGAAGAGTGAAGCTCAAAAATAAACACAAGCATCATTAATTCTCTAATCATTAACTATATATCTTCTATGTGTTTGATTTGAGGAACTAGATGGCATAAAATATAGCCCCTTCTCTGACAGAAATGAAAATATGGTTGAACAATATTGCACATATATAAGGAAATTAATTATAATGCAAGGAATTACATGTTGTGTACTAAAAAGCGTGATGAGCGATGAAAGTTATTAAAGGCTCAAAGAGAAAATATTTCAGGAAGTCCAGGATACTTTGCACATGAGTGAAAAGAAAAGGCAGGATTTAAATGGAAAAATGAGTACAGGATATTAGCCTACATTTCAAAATCTAATTGTTCTGGTATCTACATTTATGCAATTTTTAAAAATTAACATGTAAAATTATGTTACCACTTTTATTCACATTATTTGTTATATCTTTCTTATATGGAGATAAAATTTATAAGTATAAAACTGATTAAAATTTACAATTCACTGTTTTTTGTGTATTCACCATCATCATGATTTATATCTTTAATATTTCATTCCTCTCCAAAAAAAAAAATGCTCCATATTCATTAGCAGTTATTCCCCATTGACCTCTCCACAGGTCCTAGCAACAACTAGCCTAGTTTTGTGACTTTTATTTCACTTACCATAGCATTTTCAAGGTTCTTCTATGGTGTAAAATATATCAGTACTTCATTATTTTAAATGTTTAATAATATTGTATTATATGGTTTACCACAGTGTGTTTGTTCATTCATCAGTTGACAGTTGAGCTTTCTCTAGCCTAGAGAAATTATAGATAGTGCTGCTACAAATATTTATGAATCAGTTTTTATTTGGATATGTTTTTTCATTTTCTAGAGTGTGTACCTGAAACTAGGATTGCTGAGATATTAGGCATTCTTTTTTTTTTAGTTGTTGATGGATCTTTATTTTATTCATTTATTATTTATATGTGGTGCTGAGGATCGAACCCAGGGCTTCACGCATGCTAGGCAAGTGCTCTACCACTGAGCCACAGCCCCAGCCCATATTAGGCATTCTTTATGCATAACATTTCGAACAAGGATAAGATTATTTTGTAGAGTGGCAGCACCATTGTACAGTACCATCAATAACATATGAGAATTCAACTTTTCTATGGCCTCAGTAACATTTTTTACTCACAGTCTTTTTTTATTAGTATACTCATACAATGTATATGAAGTTTCTCATGGTTTTGATTTGCATTTTCCCAATAACTAATGATGTTGATCAACTTCTCATGGAATTGCTAATCATTTGTGTACTTCTTTTGGAGAAGTGCCTACTCAAATATTTTACACAGAGTTTTTAAAATGAATCATTGTTTATTTCTCTAAGATATTACCTTTTCAAAAAATAAGTCTTGGGCTGGGAATATAGCTCAGTGGTAGAGCACATGCCTGGAATATGTGAGGACCAGGTTTTGATCCTCAGCCCTGCATAAAAATAAATAAATAAAAAAAAGCTATTGTGTCCATCTACAAGTAAATTTATTTTTTTAAAAAATCTTATTTTTGTGAAAAATTTTAGATTTTGGAAGTTACAGAGAGTTTCCAAATACCTCCTGCCACCAAACATACATAGTCCTCTTATATATCAATACCCTGCCCCAGAATAGAATATTTATTGTAACTAAAAAACTTTCATTGACACATGCTTATCAGCCAACATCCGGAGTTTACCATAAGCTCACTCAGGTATTGTATATTATGTGGGTTTGATAGATGTATAATGATAATTATGGACCATTGTTGTATCACATAGAATAGTATAAGTGCCTCAAAACTCCTCTCTGTTCTGCCTATTTATCCCACCTTCTTCTTACCTTCATGGCAGCCACCAAACATTTTAATGTTTTCATAGTCTTCTCTTTTCCAGAATGTCATATAGTTGAATTCTGCAGTATACAACCTTTTCAGATTGGCTTCTTTCATTTAATAATATGCATTCAAACTTCCTCCATATCTCTTTATGGCTTAATAGCTCTTTTCTTTCCAATGTTGAATAGTATATTGTCTGGATGTACCACAGTATATTTATCCATTAATCTATTGAAGGGTATTTTGGTTGTTTCTAAGCTTTTGCAACATGGATAAGGCTGCTGTACATATTTACGTGCAGAGTTATTTTGTGTGTGTATGTGTGTATGTTTTCAATTCCTTTGAAAATACCAAGGAGTGTAATTTGTATTGCCCTGGTTGCATAACAATATGTTTGTTTTTTTAAGAAAATGACAGTCTTCCAAGACTGGCTTTTCATTCCCACCAGCAATGAATGAAAGTTTCTGTTCCTCCAAATCCAGAATAAGTCCTCAGTGTTTGTGATTTTGGCTATTGTAGTAGGTGTGTAATGGTATGTACTTATTTTATTTATAATTTGTTAATGATGTATGATGCTGGGCATCTTTTCACATGCTTTTCTGTATTTATGTACATACACTGGAAAATGCATAACTTCTTTGGGAGGTGTCTATTGAGATATTTATTTATTTTTAATCAGATTGTTTATTTTATTTAGTTTTAAGAGTTCTTGCTATTTTTTTAAAATATTCATTTTTCGTTTAAAGATCATTACTTTTTGCTGGACTTGGGGTACATGCATGTAATCCCAGTGACTCTAGAGGCTGAGATAAGAGATTAACAAGTTCGAGCCCAGCCCCAGGAATTTAGCAAGACTGAGCAACTTAGCAAGATCCTGTCACAAAATCAAACATAGAAAGTGTTGGGGATGTAGCTCAGGGGTAAAGTGCCCCTGGGTTCAATCCCCAGTACCAAGATATTACATTTTCAGTTAAGTTTTTAGACCTTTTGTAATATATTCTAGATACTTGTGTCACATGAAATATGTGATTTACAAATATTTTCTCTGATTTTGTGGGTTGTCTTTTCACTTTCTTGATAATGTCCTTTGGTGCAAAAAAAGTTTTAAACTTTGAAGAGTTCTAAATTATATGTTTTTACTCTTATTGCTTATACTTTAGATATCAATACAATGTAATGAAGGTTGACCTCTATGCTTCCTTCTATGACTTACAACTTTAGGTTTTACATTTAGGTCTTTGGTCCATTTTAGTATTTGTTTTGTTTTGGTTTGTTGTTTTGTTTTTAGAACCAAGTTTGGATCAAGGGGTGCTCAAATACTGAGACACATCCCCATCCCTTTTAATTTTTTTTTTTAAATTTTGAAACAAGGTCTTGATAAGTTGCTGATGCTGGCTTTGAACTTGCGATCCTCCTGCCTTAGCCTCCTCAGTGGTTGGCATTATAGGAATGCAACGCCACGCCCAGCTCATTTTAGCTATTTTTTTTAGAATTTTTTTAGTTACAGATGGACAAAATGCCTTTATTTTGTTTATTTATTTTCATGTGGTTCTGAGGAATGAACCCAGTGCCTCATACATTTGAGTCAAGCGCTCTACCACTGAGCCACATGCCCAGTCTCATTTTATCCAATTTTTGAGTAGGGATAGAGGTAAGGGTTCAAATTCAGTCTTTCACATGTGACTATTCCATTTGGTCCTACATCATTTGTTGAAAAGATCATTTTTCCTCTTTGATGATCTTGGTACTTCTGGTGAAAAACAATTGACAATAAATATATATAGTCTTATTGCTATGTTCTTAATTCTCTTCCCCAGATATTTAGAATGCATTTGTATCAAGACAATGCAATTTTGATTACTGTAACTTGTACAATAAAGCAAGATTCTTTGAAATCTGTTTCTCTTTCTTAAAATTATTTTGGATATTCTGGGTCCTTATTTGGGAGCTTATTCTGGTTCCCATATAAATTGAACAATTAACTTGTTAATTTCTGTTTTAAAAGCCAGTGGGGGGGGCTGGGCTTGTGGCTCAGTGGCAGAGCACTTGCCTCGCATGTGTGAGGCACTGGGTTCGATCCTCAGCACCACATAAAAATAAATACAATAAGGATAATTGTGTCCATCTACAACTAAAAAAACTATTTTAAAAAAAGCCAGTGGGCCTAGGTGCAGTGGAGCATGTCTGTACTCCCAGTGACTGGGGAGGCTGAGGCAGGAGAATAGCAAGTTCAAAGCTAGCCTCAGCAAATTAGTGAGGCCCTGAGCAACTTAGTAAGACCCTGTCTCAAAATAAAATATAAAATGGGATGAGGATGTGGCTCAGTAGTAAAGCACCCCTGGGTTCAACTCCCAGTACCAACCAGAAACAACAACAACAACAAGAACATAAAATCCAGTGGAAATGTTGATAAGTATTGAAACGAATCCATAAGTAAAATCAGTGATGCATTGCTGTAATAATACAATCAAGTTTGCCTATTAAAAAATAAAAGATTCTTTTTACTTATTTCTGTTTTCTTTAGTTTGCTTCAATGATGTTGTACAGTTTTCATGGGAAAAGTGTTTTCATTCTTTCATTAAATTTATGTCTCTTTTATTCTTTTTGTCATGCCTCTATGAATGTTATTGTTTCCTTCACTTCATTGACTGTTCATTGGTAACATGCAAATATACAATTGATTTTTGTTTGTACATCTTGTATCTTGCAATCTTGCTCACTTTATTTACTAATTCTTATGTTTATTAGGTAATTAATTTGGATTTTCTATATATAAGATAATGTTTTCTTCTGATACAAATAGAGTGTTTGTTTCATTCCAATTCATATGTTTTTTGTTTATTTTTCTTTCCTAATTGCGTTGGCTGAAACTATCACTACAATATAGAATGGAAGTGATGAAAGCAAGTATTCTTTCTTTGTTGTTGAACTCAAGAGTAAACCTTTCATTATTTTATTACTAATTAAGTGTTAACCATACAGTTTCTACATATTTTAAATTTTTTTAAAACTTTTAATCTGATTGAGGATGTTCTCCTGCATACCTGGTAGTTTGAGTTCTTTATCAAGAAAGAATACTGGATATGTTCAAGTTTTTTTCCCTGTGTCTATTGAGATGATCCATTTCTTATCAACATGATGCATTATATTGATTTATTTTCATATGTTGAACTAACCTTACATTCCTGAAACAATAATCATGTGTTCATGGTATATATTTCTTTTAAAATATTGCTGGACTTTGTTAGTACTTTGTTAGGATTGTCAAAGCTATATTCATAAAAGATGCTGGTATACAGCTTTTTTATCTTATGATGTTGGGAAACCAAAAAGAAAAAAAAAGGATGACTTGTTTTATTGTCATATTTTCTTTATGCTTTATTCCCTGGTCTCAAACTAAATCCAAAACACTTGTAGAGCTCTGGTGGGGAGATTATCATGGTGGGTCTAGTCTATTCACATGAGCTTTCTATATAAACAAAATTAAATAGCTTTCAATCACAAAAGAAAGAAATTCCACCATTTTGACAATGGATAGCTTTGGAGGGCATAAAGCTAAATAAAACAGGACAAACACAAAAAAGTCACTTTAAAAGTAAAACTCACAGAAAATAGAGAATAGATGACAGTTACCAGGGGGTTGGGAGTTGAGGAGTATGAAAATAGGGAGTTGTTGATCAAAATTTATAGTTTCAAGTCAGACACGGTGGCACACTCCTGTAATCCCAGCACTTTCAGAGGCTGAGACAGGAGAATCGCAAGTTCAAAGCCAGCCTCAGCAACAGTGAGGTGCTTAAGCAACTCAGTGAGATCTTGTCTCTAAATAAAACACAAAATAGGGCTGGGGATGTGGCTCAATGGTTGGGTACCTTGGAGTTCAATTCCTGGTACCAAAAAAAAAATTTTACAAAGTTTCAGAGAGACAGGATAAATAGGTTTTGAGATTTATTGAACAGTAGAGTGACTATAGCAAATAACAATGTATTAGGTATTCAAAATAACTAAAAACAAATTTCAAATGTGACATCATGGGGCTGAGAATGTAGTTCAGTGGTAGAGTGCTTACATAGCATGTGTGAGACACTGGATTTGATCCTCAACAACACATAAAAATAAATAAAAAAGAATAAAGGCATTGTTTCCATCTATAACCAAAAATATTTTTAAAAAGTCACATTGTAAAAATGAAAGGTTTGATGATAAATGTTATTTTGATTTAATCATATCACATTGTATACATACATAAAAACGTCATGTTTTATTCTATAAATGTATATGTTTAATTTATAAACACATAATATTAATAATACATTTTAAATTTAAAATCAACAATAAAAATGAGGCATGTATGACACATAATTTTATTTTAAATTTATACTCAACATGCTCTACAATGGATTATTAGCACTCATTCTTCATGTCTAAACTGAAATTCTATATCTGTTAATCAACATATTTCCTTCCCCTATAAACCTACCTTTCTTCAGCCTCAGGTAACCATCAGTCTAGTCTCCACTTCTCTGAGCTTTACTTACTTAGTTTCTACATGTAAGTGAGATGATGAGATATTTGTTCTTCTATGTCTGTCCTATTTCACTTAGCTTAACTGTCTTCCTAATTCATCTGTAGTTTTTACAAATGACAGGTTCTCATTTGTTAGGCAAAATAGTAGTTCATTTTGTGTGTGTGTGTGTGTGTGTGTGTGTGTGTGTGTGTATCCCCACATTTTATCTTTCTATCCATTGGTAAATACTTAGGTTGTTTCAAAGTCTTGGCTAATGTCAGTAATGCTACCATGAAGATGATAGTGCTGATATCCCTTAGACATATTCACTTCAGTTTCTTTGCATATATATCCAGAACTGAGATTACTATGTTATATGGAAGTTTTACTTTTAGTTTTTTGATCAACTTCCATACCATTTCCTTAATGACTGTACTTTAATTTACATTCCTACCAACAATGTATAAAAGTTTATTTTTATCTGAATCCTGTGAAATACTTTTATTTCTTCATTTTATTAAAAGCCACACTAACAGATTTGAGGAAATAGCTCATTGTGATATTAACTTGAATTTCCCTGATGATTAGTGACGCTGCACATTTTTCATGTATTTAGTGGAATTTGTATGTATAGCATTGAGAAATATCTGTCCAGATCCCTTATCCATTTTTTGAATCAGATTATTTGTTTTTTTACAATTGAGTTATGATATTTCTTAATATATCAACCTCTTATTTGGAAATCAACCTCTTATTAGACATATGATTTAAAATTTTATTTTCTCAAAAACTGTAGGTTGCATTCTTCACTTAATTCCTTCTTTTGCTGTGCAGAAACTTTATAGTTTGATGCCATTCCATTTGTTTATATTCACTTTTGTTGCTTGTGTTTTCAGGGTCATATCCTAAAAATCAAAACCCAGATCAATATCATGGAGATGTACCTTATGCTTTCTTCTAGTAGTTTTGTAGTTTTAAATCTGATATTTAGGTTTTGATATATCTTGAGTTAATTTTTATATGTACTGTGAGATAAAGGTCCAATTTCATTCTGTTGTCAAAAATGAGCTGGTTGTAAATTGTGAGGTATTTTTTCTGGGTTTTTGGTCTTCTTTCATTTATTAATGTGTCTATTTTTATAGCAGTACCATGGTATTTAATTACAGTCACTTTATAATATGTTTTTAAATAAGGGAGTGTGATACCTCAAGCTTCTTTTCTTTTTGCTCAAGATTCCTTGGAATATTGGAGGATTTTTATGGCTCCTTAATACTTAAGGAATGATTTTTCTTTTGTAAAAATAGTATCAGGATTTGATGGGGATTGGGGATTTTATTTTCATCTACAGATTGCCTTGGGTAGTATGGATATTTCCATAGCAGCAATTATTCTAACCTATGAATGTGAGACACCATTCCATTTGTAGTAGTACACCTAGTAATCTAATTACAGGAGTGATATCATATCAGCATGAGATCTTGAAGGGCAGTTTTAAAATTTCCGTCTACCAGATTGTCTTCCAATTCAGAATATGCTGTAAAGGTGATTGTCCTATAAGTCATATACTCTGGGAACTGGGGTGTGGTTCACTTGCCTGCCACATGTGAGGCACTGGGTTTGAACCTCAGCACCACATAAAAATAAATGAATAAAATAAAGATATTATGTCTATCTACAACTAAAAAATTTAAAAAGAACAAAAATGGTTTTTGAAAAAGAAACCTGGAAACAGTACCAGAATTTCAAAATATATGTGATTTCCTGAGAACACACAAATTTAGGGAAGCAAAATGTAGAAGTGGACATTTTATATTTGTTTTCTATTTAAAACACAATTCTTATTAGACTCATCCTGACCTCCTATTCATTTGATGAACTCCACTTGCAAAAAGCCCATCAGGGGGTTGGGGCTGTGGCTCAGTGGTAGAGTGTTTGCTCTGCATGTGTGAGGGACTAGGTTCAATCCTTAGCACCACATCAAAATAAATAAAAAATAAAAGTATTGTGTCCATCTACAACTAAAAAATATTTTTAAAAAATGTCCATCAAGCTGGACATGGTAGCACATTCCTATAATCCCAGCAAGAAGGGAGGCTGAGGCAGGAAGATCACTATTTGAGACCAGCCTGATGAACTTAGTGAGGCCCTAAGCAACTCAATGAGACCCTGTCTCAATATTTAAAAAATAAAATAAAAAGAGCTGGGGATATGGCTCAGTGTTTAAGTGACTCTGGGTTAAGTCCTCGCTACAGAAAGAAAAAGCCCATCAGTATTTTTCAATCAGTAATAACTTTGGGATGCACATATTATTTCATTTAAATCTACAAAACATAGGTTTCTATTACATTCATCTGTCATATCCTATTATCTGACAGTAGATTAATTTAGTGATGATCAAGCATGGTGTGTGCTGACCAGACATTGTTCTTTTTCCATCCAATTTCTAACAGTGGCTATGATTTTATATTAATTCACTTCCATTGTCTGCCCGTACTTTTCATCTCATTCTAAATAACTTCTATTATCAGGAACTCTCAATGACTTCCTTGTTTCTTAGAGTCCCAGAAAGGCAATGAAAGAAGCATCAGAGAGGGGAATGACAGAAGCTCTTCCTATATCTCCTATTCCTAAACACATTTTAAGGTTTAGTAATTCTTGCATTCAGTTAGGGAGAGATGGATTGTGTTCACAATTCTACTGTAAATGCTAGATTTATGTGTTAGATTATAGATTTATGTCTTAGATCTCATAAAAACCATACCCTGTATAACTTTTTAAAAATTTTGACATGAAGGTACTGAACAGAGGTAACTCTAAGAATCTAGGTCCCATGTATCTGCTGCCCCTACCCCCGAAAGTCACAGAAATAACTATTTTATAACAAAGACAAAAGACACATAATGCAAGTACAGGATTGTGACTTTTTAATAAGACCAAGTGATAGCTAGTAATGAGATTTATGGAATCAAGAATGTTTTTTGTTGTTTTGTATCTTTTTGGTGATACTGAAGGATTGAATTCAGGGCCTTGCACATACTGAGTTAGTGCTCTACCACTGAACTACATTCTCAGAACAAACAGCATATTTTATAGTAGTGTTATATACTACTGATATCATCTTGATTTTAGGGACTGCAATTTAGTTTTTTCCTTTGTAATTATAAAAATAATACACACATTGTAGAAAACATGTAATCTACATGAGTAAAAATAATAAAAATTCCACACAGTCCCTCCATTCATAGACCACTATGGTTATCAATTTCACACTTTTGCTTTGTCTCTTTTCATGCTTGTCTTTTTACATAGGTGAGCTTATACTCTTTTAGCAGTTGAACATCTTATTACTCCTTATCTTTTTGTATTTGTATACTATTTATAAACTTATATATTATTATTAATAAATTTCAATATTACATGTCAGGCATTATGATAATTGCTCTTTGTTTTATATTGATTAGTTTTATCAATAGAAGATAAAATAGATAATATTACCTATTCCAACTATGGATATGAGTAAAAATGGGACTTAAGATATGAAAGTATATGTCCATGTACAAATATGCCACAATCCCATGTATACATATATTTGTAATGCACTAAAATAATAATAATAATAAAAGAACATCAGGAGGACAATGTTCTGCAGAATGAAATTCATCAAATTGTGTTATGTGCATATATGAAGACAACATAATGGATTCCACTATTATGTATAATTAAAATATACTTATAAAATGAAATAAGATAACTTTACTTGTTATAGCTCTACTTCTTATTTTTCAGCAATAAATTATACCTATATCTGTACTTCTCAATCTTGTATCTCTTAATTTATCTACCTTCTACAATATCTAATAACAAATTTATCCCCAACATGAAAGTAAGAGAATTTGAAAAACTGGAAAATGAGATGATTTTCTCCATTCCTCCTTCTTTATCTTCTTGTTCTAGGAGATTATAGATTTATGTGTGTATATATGTGATTATACATGTGTCTACATACACATTCACACATACACACATATGTAATTTCTTAGACCAAAAGGGGAGGAAATAAGAAGGAATCATATACACAAGCACACATATATATACATATTCACACAAGCGGAATTATCTACCTTGATACTTATTAGTGCCTTTCAAACAAAATTATTAAATACTTCTTGTAGATTTCCTATTCTTTCTTTTAGAAAAAGAAAAGATTTTTTTTTTTTGGGGGGGCGATACCCGGGATTGAACTCAGGGGCACTCTAATACGAGCCAAATCCCCAGCCCTATTTTGTATTTTATTTAGAGACAGGGTCTCACTGAGTTGCTTAGCACCTCACTTTTGCTGAGCCTGGCTTTGAACTTGAGATTCTCCTGCCTCAGCCTCCTGAGCTGCTGGGATTACAGCCACTGTGCCCAGGTAGATATTTTTATTCTTTTCTACATGGTTTAATCAACAAGTTTCTTATTTTTTATTAGATTTTCCACATTTAGTTTCTATTTCTTAGGAGGTTTTCCACATTTAGTTTCTATTCCTTAGGAGGTTTTTGTTTAACTTTAGTAAAATACTTTAAATAATAAAACAATATATAGCATTAGAATCATACTTTTTTTTCTTATTCTAAGCAGTGGGGTCATGAAAATTCTTGTGCATACCTTTTTGCACCTTATTTAACTATTCAATAATTAAAGGACATTTCAATTGCTTCATGTTTGACAATATAAATATAGCTGCCAGAAACATTTATGTACAGGTTTCTGTATATATACTATATGTCTTCATAGACATACCTAGGATAACAATTTCTGGATAATATGGTGAGACTATTCTAGTCTCTTTTTTTTGGCACTGGGGATTGAACTCAGGGGCACTCGACCACTGAGCCACATCCCCAGCCCTATTTTGTGTTTTATGTAGAGACAGGGTCTCACTGAGTTGCTTAGCACCACGCCATTGCTGAGGCTGGCTTTGAACTCGCGATTCTCCTGTCAGCCTCCCTAAGTGCTGGGATCACAGGCTTGAACCACCGCGCCCAGCTCTATTCTAGTTTTATTGAAAACAATACCAAATTATCTTCTATAAATTGCCATAACATTTTACAATTATTTGGCAGCAATAAATGAAAGTTCTCATTCCTCCACATATTCACAAGCATTTATTGTTGTTAGTAATTTGGATTTTAATCATTTTAATAGATGGGTAGTGATATCTTACTGCTTTAATTTACAATCCATAATGCCATGTTTTGAATTTTATGTTTATTTGAATCTGTGTATCTTCTTTAAGGTGGTATTTGTTTAGATATTTTGACCATGTTGAATTTGATTGTTTTCTTCTTATTATTAAGAATTATTTATTTTGGATATAAGACATTTTTGCAAACTTTTTCTGTCAGTTTGTGGTTTGTGTTTTCATTCTCTTAACAGTGACTTCCACATAGCAGATATTTTGTTCATTTGTTTTCCATTTTTTTTTGGTTCATAATTATTGTACATGACCTTAGGATTCATTTTGACAAAATTATAAATACATGAAATATAATTTGCTTGAATTGAATAAGTTCCCAGTGCTTTCACTTAAATTCCACTCCTTGCTCCCCCTACTTTCTTCCTTCTAGTCTAATGATCTTTTTGCCATTTATTTATAGTTCTTTTTTTTTCTTAGTGTCCTTTCGATGTACATGATGGTGAGATTCACTGTGGTATGTTCCTATAAGTACATAGGAAACATAGATAAGATTCATTCCATCGTTCTGCCCTTAACCTGTCCCTCCTCACTCTTCCTCAATCCTCTTCCTTCACTCCATGGATCTTCTTTTTGTTCTCTTTTCTTTTCAAATTATCAATTTTTTCTCCTCATGGATCATGATTTTTGTGTTGTGTCTAACCACTCTTTACCAAACCCATGAGTATCTAGATTTTCTTTTGTGCTCTTTCAAGAATTTGTATAGTTTTGTGTTTTAGATTTAGGTCTATGATATATTTTAATTAAATTTTGTAAAAGGTATAAACTTAGTATCTGTATTCATAGTTTTGAAGGTGAATTTCCAGTTTTTCAGCACCAAGAGTTGAAAAGGCTTTCTTTCTCCATTAAATTTTCTTTGCTCCTTTGTCAAAGTTCAGTTTACCAGATTTATGCAGACCTCTTTCTGTTTTTTATTCCACCCAATTAATTTATCTTTTCTGTCGTTGATACTACACTATCTTAATTAATTGCCATAATTAATTAATTGCCATAATTTTATAGTATATGTATAATATGGATAGTGTTAGTTCTCTGCTTTGATTCTTCTTCTTTACTGTTCTGTTAATAATTTGGGGTCTTTGTTCTTTCTATACAAATTTTAAGATCAGTTTCTGGATTGCCACAATGTAACATCCTGGATTTTTTCTTGGAATTGCATCAAACCTGTGGATCAATTTGGGAAGATATATCATCTTAACATCATTTAGTCTTCATATCTACGAGTGTATATATCTTTCAAGACTGATGTTTCTTCTATATGTTCTGATTTCATTTGCTGCATACAAAAATCTACTTCAAATATCTCTCAATACAGATATGTTAGATACTTGCTTTTTTCCCCAATGTAATGCATAGCCACAGTATTTTGACTATATACAATTTGAAATTATTCAGTAATAGAGTTGAGATAACAATATATAAGGTATATTACCATGATATGCTCTTGCTGAGTACCTACATACAACTATGGCTTAGTTTGATAAATCAGTATTAATATCATTTACAAATTTATTATAAATTAGTTGTGAGGCACTATTATTTTTTACTATGTGGCATATGAAATGAAAGTGTATCGAACAGATAGACTGGGAAAGGTTTTCTTTGTCCTTTGGAATAATGATTTAGTCGAAGCTATTTAGTTTTTTTTTTTTTTTTGCAAAAAGGAGTAAAGCATTATTTTTCATGTGTAAAATGTGTGACTTTCATAATACCTTAACTACCAGAGCTCTTGTTATTGTTTAGATGTGGTGTCCCCCAAAAGCTCAAACATGAGACAATGCAAGAAGGTCTGGAGGAGAAATGATTGGATTATAGTCTTAACCTAATCAGTGGAATAATCCCTTATGGGATTAACTCAGTGATAGCTGGAGGCAGGTGGGGTGTGGTTGAAGGAAGTGGTTTATTGAGGGCGTGGCTATGGGGTGTATATTTTGTATCTGGTGAGTGGAGCCTCTTTCTCTGCTCCCTGATCATCTGTGAACTGCTTCCTTCTGCCATGATAATCTGCCTTACCTTGAGTCCCAAGGAATGAAGCCTGCTCTACGTGGATTGAGACCTCTGAAACCATGAGTCCTCCCAAAACTTTTCTTCCTCCACAATTGTTCTGCTCAGATTCTTTATTCAGAGTGGTGAAAAAGCTGACTAAAACATCTCTCTAGGTATGCTAAATAAATAATAATTGCTTGAGTGATAAAAAACCTTTGCAATGTTGTCTAAGGTTTATTGTTATTTTCCAGGAAGCACCAGGCAAACTATATCTACCTAAACGTTTGGTAGCATAGTGATGCTGATTGTGAAAAAGGGCAGAATAGATTTTGAAGACCCAAAATTAGTGAAATCATATAGTAGAAAAGCATATTTTGAACCACTGATATTGGAACAGAAAGTTTGACACATATCCATAGTGGATGACTTATTTCCATTATCTTCAATACAGAGTAAGAAAAGCACAATTGATCTTTCCAGTGTTCTAACATTGTATGTTTAATTAGAAGGGTAATACGAAATAATAATATTTTAAATGATTTAGAAGTTATAGAGGATCAGAGTTAGAATGTGGAGGGTCAAGTGTCCCCTAACTAAAATCACATAATTACTTGCATGTGTTCATAATCGTTTGGTTGAGTGTTTAAATACTTGTACAAACATGATGAACATGTTCTTTTTTTTTTCTGGGATTTAGTAATGTGACCATGTATTTTTGTGATGTTATCTTGTTGATATTTTCAAATGAAAGCATATTTGGAAATTTTGTAAGTGAAAATAAAGGGAGTTAACTCAATTCAATAATATAGTATTTAGCCATATACATAGGAGAATAGGAGATTCTGCTCACAATAGGTCTCAGATCTCTGTCTCTCTCAAACTAAAATCAAGGTATTCTACAATCATGCTAGAAGGATAAGTTACTTTTAATGCTTGGGAGAATCAATGTACATAAAGTATATCAAGCTCCAAAAGGAAAATTTTGTCATATACTAGTCAGTTCACCTGTCTAATGAAATCACTTGAGGACTATGAGCATAGGATTTAAATTAACTGAATAAATTTGCCCCTGCTTTAGCAGTTGTGCAAAAGTATGACCAGAGCCAGCAATTCATTGACTATTAATGAAGCTTTTAATAATCCACTGGCTAGGCTGTCCTTTTAACTAGCAAAATCTGACCTTTAAGTGGGTACTATCCTTTTAAATTGTTTTATCTAGTATTTTCATAACAATTTTTCTTTCTTGGCACATAAAGTACTTTCTTAGTTTGAAAAGTGCATACACATTTCCTGGAAGATAAACATCAACATTAAAAGTAGAAATATACAATTAATTTCAGTTACACAAACCAAAAGAGAAATGGGCTATAGTCATTAAAGACGGATCTTGTTTGCTGGATTTATTATCTTTTCCTCTAAGCTCATTAAGAAAGAGTCCAGCAAAGGGCTAAGGTCTCAATTAATTTTAATGGCATGACCAAGCTTTAATAGAGTGTGTGTTTTAATTGCCTTGAGATTAGGTTAAATTGTAGCCTAGTTTACTATTGATAGAAATGAGATTTTGATCAAGAGGTACAAAAGAGTTTTCTAAGAGAAATTGATAACATTGGTCATGTATGTAAAAGAGCACTGCTTTGTCTAGAAATTATACTTATTAATATAAACTTATAAAATAAATGAAGAAGATTGGCCACACAATAAATATTATAGAATAAGTGTTGAAGTATTGATGCTGATCCAGATATAACAGGTGGTCTAGAAGAAAACCCATCTGCTATGGCATTGTTCATGAATACACAGGTAAACTACCCAAGGCTCAGAATTTCTGTGTCAGAGATAGCAAGTAGTTTAATTCAAAAATAGTCCAAAAATGGCCTTTTGTAGCCTTAAACCATCAAGCAAGCTAATCAAGCATTTTGGTGTGGCAGGGATGTTTCCTTTCCAAAATGGCATTGAGTGAAATGATTTTTTATTTTAGCGACTTTGCAGTTTGCCTCAAGTAGTTTTGGCCAATTGCCAAAAAGATGACACTGTAATGAATAGGTTCATCTTTAGTGTTATTAGCTAAGCATAACTGCCTAAGCATTTTAGACATTTTGGAAAGCTAAATCTCCATGAATGATAGAAAAAGAAAGCAAGCTAATCACAGGAATCCTATTTCATCTTCAGTAAATAAGCATATTAAATATGATATAATTATTTTCAATAGGAAGAAACATATCTCTTAGAGAGATATTAAGAAGTTTCTGTTTTCTAGGAATTCATGAGTTTTAAAAATTAAAAGGCATTATTGAAATTTCATTTAAATATCAAATGCAATTTGTTCAGTTGTTTAGAAACAATCATAGTGAAAGCAGTGTTTGTGTTTGTGTGTGTGAGTGTGAACAGAGGGCAATAGGCAATTATATATATCAATTTTATCAGGCTATGGTTCCAATTTGTTTGGACAAACACTTGTCTAGATGTTTCTATGATGATATTTATACATGTGATCAACATTTACAATCAGTTGATTTTAATGCAAGTTACCCTTTATAATTTTGGTGGATTTAATCCAATCAGGTGCAGTTCTTTGGTGCAAGAACTAAGATTCTGTGATGAAAGTGAGAATATGGATAAAAAAGGAAACTTTGCACACTATTGAGGAAAATAAAATTAGTATTGTCTTTATAGAAAATAGTAGGGAAGTCTCTTGAAAAATTAAAAATAGAATTATCATATAATCCAGCAATCCCAACACCGGGTTTGTATATATTTAAAGGAAATGAAATCATTTTGTCAAGGAGATATCTGTACTTCTATGTGCATTGCAACACTATTCATAATAGCAAAAACATGGAGTCAACTTAAGTGTCCTTCAATCAATGAATAGATAAACAATAATGTGGTATATATAAACAATGGAATATTATTCAGCCTCAATTATAATGAAATCCTGCCCTTTGTAGTAATATGGGTGAACATGGAAGACATTATGCTATGAGAAATTCAGCCAGGCACAGAAAGACAAATACCACATGATCCCATAGGTGCAATCTAAGAAACTTCTAATAGATGTAAAGAAGAGAACACTGGTTACCAGAGTTTGGAAACAGGAGGAAGGTTGGAAAGAGGTTGGTTAATGAGTACATGATTTCAACTAGATAAAAGAAATTATTTCTTTTTTCTTCATTTGGGTAAATTCTCTGCCATATTTTAATCCTTTTTTATCTTTTTTAAAAAATTTATTTATTCTACTTAGGTATACATGATAAAAGAAATAATTTATGATGTTGTATTGCATATTGGTATGACAATAGTTAATAATAGCATATTGAATATTTCAAAATGTCTAGAAGATTGTGAATGTTCTTAACACAAAGAAATTATAAGTATTCAAGGTGATGAATATGTTAATTACTGATTTGATTGGACACAACATATACATGTGTTGATACATCACATTGTGTTTCATAAATACAAGTAATTATTAGGTGTCAATTAGTTTTTTCATAGAAGTTATCAGAATATAAATTGGGTCTGAATTTCCACCCTACTGGCCTGCCCTATGAATTTTGGACTGAAGGCTGCAACATCAAATCTTACATAAATTTCCAGCTTGCTGGCTTTCTCTATGAATTTCAGAATTGACAGCCTCCACAACAATGTGGTATGTGAGCCAATTCCTTAAAATATATCAATCACAATAGATGGATCAATAAATAGGCTAGTGACAAATACATATAGATACAGATGGTATAGATATAGATAACTATAGATATAGGTATACCTTATTGCTTTTGTTTCTTCAGAGATCCTGATTGATACATAAATTATGCTGACTTTACCCCAGACACATATCCTATAAAAACAGGTGACTGATTAAATGGGTGGCATCATTAATATAGATTTTATAGCATAAACCCAAAACAACTGAAAAATCCCCTCAATGTTTTTGTTCTCACTATGGAATTCAAAAAGAATGGTACAAAAGAATAACAAATGATTTTTAAAAAGAAATTCAAACTTTAATATAAATAAGATTCTTTTTATCATTGATAATATCAAAAATCTTAATATTCAACTTAGATGAAAGGGAATCTAGTAAGTGAGACAATTAAATTTGCTTAATATCAAGTTTATTTGTACCCAATACATAACTAAGAAAACTTTTCTTGTGGTATGTTTACTACTTATGATGACTTCCACAGTATCAGGGACTTATTTTGAATTGACATCCATACTCAACTTGCCTTGGCAAACAAAACAGTACAAAGATTAATTAGTTCTTTGGCACTTTATCTTCTAGATCTCTGATTTCTGTAGCTCACGGCATCATTAGTGCAGTAAATGTGGATTATTCGGCACTAACCCTGACAATGTCAAATGTGTGTGTTTATATGTTGGTGTGTGTTTCTTTTTGCCACTCAGGATGAGCTTGATAATGACTATGGAATTGACACAGCTAGTTGTAAGTGATGTATGAAATTAAAAAATCTCTGGTCAGTGAACTTAGAGAATGCAGAGTAGCAATGCTTTGCATAGCTGCTCTGGTTTAGTTTGTGTATATCTCTATATGTTGCCATATGAAGAAGAGAGAGACTGAAATTCAGCAAATTTGGGAGTACTGAATTTTATTGCATTCTAATCTTTCATATTTTTGTTTTGGTCTTCCTATGCTTATTTAAAAATATCTAATGGATGTTTTATGAAATTTAAAACTATAGTAAATATTGATGTGCCTAAATCTCTGGAGATAAAAGAGGAAAATAGATCACATAGAATTTTTCTCAGATGCAGTTTATTCAATTTCAGACAGGTCTCTCTCATGATCATCTTCTTAAACATCCTGACTATTATATGCCTTCCAGTAAATATACGTTTAATTGTGTGCTTATCTTTCATTCCTTTATCTCTCTATGTATGATCAATACGAATGCAGAATATGATAAATTGGTAGCTGTTGATTCTGTAAATTGCTTGAAATAAGCAGTCAATTTGGAGGGGAAAAGAGAGTCAATAATTTTATTAAATCTCTAATCTTCTAGGTCAAGAATCAGGTGAAAATCTTTTGAGATTCTGCTTTCTGATACCTTAGAATGCTATAGTTTTTAAGAGTTTAATAACTGGATTCAGAGTGCCAGGGTTTGAAATCTGGCTCTGACAATTGCTAACTCTATGACACTGAGAAAATAATTTATATTTTTTGTGCTATGTTTTCTTCGTTTCATAGAATTATTTGTATTAGTACTTATGCCTTCAATGTGAAGGCCATTATTTTGAGAACTAAATGAGATGATACACATAATGCTCTATGGAAAATGCCTATTTTGTAAATAGAACCAAATAATACCATCATCTTCTACTTAAACCTTGAGAAATATCAGTCATAGCAAAGAAAGAAGACACAGAATATTGGAAATACATTTCAAAATTTTAAGAATGTTTGCCTTTACACAGATTTCTAGTTTTACTTTAAAAATCTGTATGGTTACATAAGGTATATTAGTCAAAATTTTATCAAATTTGATATTTCATCTGTTTTCTGAATCACAGAGAACAGATTTATTTGAATTCTGCTGTGGTGGTTATATTTAACCCTTTTTTGACTAATCAATGTAATAAAACTACCTCAAAGACATGACAAAAGCTTAGATTACATATGCTTGAAATATAATCAAATTGCAAATAGGACTGGGAAACATTGAATTAGATCACAAAATTATTCAACTTTAAAATTGAAAGATAAACTTGGAAAGTTTGATAGGTATTCTATTTGATACAACAGGTGTTAAACTCATGAAATTTATTATCTATAGAGAATACACAGGAGAGCCCAGTGCCATGGCTCACACTTGTAATCCCAGTAACACGGGAGCCTGAGGCAGGAGGATGCTGAGTTCAAAGCCAGCCTCAGCCACTTAGCGAGGCCCTAAGCAACTCAGAGAGACCCTGACTCCAGGGTCTCAATGCAAAAGAGGGGTAGGAATGTGACTCAGGGGTTATGTGCCTCTGGGTTCAATCCCCAATATGAGAGAGAGAGAGAGAGACAGAGAGAGAGAGAATGCACAGGATAAAAATATCTTATAAAATGTTTAGTAAATTTATAGATTAATAAAAGTGAAGTTACATCTTAAGAAAAAGAGAATAGCTAGGCATGTGGCACATGCCTATAATCCTAGCAGCTCAGGAGGCTGAGGCAGGAGGATCGCAAATTGAAAGCCAGCCTCAGCAACGGCGAGGCAATAAGAAACTCAGTGAGATCCTGTCTCTAAATAAAATACAAAATAAAAAAGGAAGAAAGAAAAAAAGCCAGAATAAATTAAGTGGAACATATGCTCATCCCCAACATAATTATTTAGAGAGTTTAGATCAGAGTCTTTCTGAGCAATAATGGAGACAGAATAATGAAAACCATGTTTTTAGAAGCTAATGACTTCTCTGAATTTTCTGATTTATTACAATACTTTTGCTAAAATGATAAATAGTTCCTTTGTGAACAGATAAAATGATACATATTTAGAGGCCACCAAAGTCTTCCTTTTTTAAATATGGGATGATGCTACACATAGTCTAAAAAAGTATAAATCTTTAGATAATATTCTGAGAATGTACATAAAACTAGAGGATGGAAGTGTTAGCCAACACAAATCACTTTTAAATGACAAGACTTTTAAAATGAAATTTTCAAGGAGTTCCCCTAAATATATCAGAGGATTTTGATACAAATATTTCAATATTTTCTCTTTAAAATGAAAGTAGCACTTCCACTTATTATTAAGTATCATTTTTAAAGATATTCCCATTGCATTAAAAATTGTACCATATAATTCTCATAGATTTGAAACAATTCAATTGCTTTCAAAATGTATCATATAATTCTATCATAATTTAAAGTTATTTCCCATACAGATTATCTCTAATTTTACTAGCATAACAAATTATTATATTAACATACTTAAGATTTTTCTGCATTTTGAATCAGTTTCCTTACCATAAATTCTTATAAGTATTATTACTTTATGAGTTAATATGTTTTGAATTCCTAAATAGTTGTATTCTCCAGCAATCACTGAGGCAATCTCTCTCCATGCTCACACCACCACCAGCACTGAATTTTATCTTTTTAGAACTCTATAAAAACTGTAGTAGATTTAAGACAACATTTTCTGTGATACTTGACCTAGATGTTTTAATGAGACATTCTAAGAGGAGTTCATGATCATATAGAAGAATACTCAGACATCATTATAATATGGTATGTAAATTAGGACTCCTTTGGTTGCAGTTCTACAACTTGACTTAGAGTAAGCAAGAATAAATCATTTTGTTTTAAAGAAGATTTCTCAAAAAACCCTATCTAAGAAGGAAAATCAGGAAGGATCTGCAACAAAAAGTGAGAACTACAGTTTTCATTTTCATTCTTTAAAAGTGACAGTTTCTTCATTCTTTTGTTTTCAGTGTACTAGTATTCTTTTATCTGGAATATTATACAGAATAGTGAGCTTCATTATGGTGTATACATACATGCATATAATATAATTTGAGGGCTGGGATTATAGATCAGTGGTAGAGCGCTTGCCTCACATGTGTGAGACACTGGGTTTGATCCTCAGCACCACATAAAAATAAATAAATAAAGATATTTGTGTCCATCTACAACTAAAAAAATATTAAAAAATATAATTTGATCAGTCTCGATACTCAATTTTTGTGTGTTTTTTTGCTTCTTTTTTTTCAGTTTTCTTCCTCCATGCATAATAATATCTTTTCTAGTTCCAAAATAAGAGTTTATATGTTGTAGGTACAACAGCATGGGAAAAAAACTAATTGGTAGCATTTGTAGTTACAAATTTAGTCTTTACCTACTCTCTATCTTCTACATCTAAAATCTTATTTTAATGAAAAGAAAATTGAGATTAAAAGATACGTAGAACACATTTAGAAACAGTGTCAGGAACAAAATTTGGATGTTTAATATTTTGTCACTGTTATTTCCTAAATGTCATAAAGTTTATTATTATAGCCCTTATTATAAGAAAGTGCTATTTGGTTATCAAAATTTTTTGACTAATACTTTTAAAATAATAAATAAATGTACAAACAGAATTCAAAAGTTACAGGAATATACAAATAAAAGGAATTGTACTAGAACCTATGCTTCCTAAATGATGAGAATCCTGGATATCTTCCTCCTTTAGTCTCTTAAAACTTTGGCAACCAGGCTTTTCCCAACTATCATAGATTAGCAAAAAAACATTTCTCTAAGCAGTCTGATGAGTTCAAGAATAATGATCTAAAGATACTGATATTAAGGAATGATTATCATCTGAAGAAATCTATTACAGAACAAACAACTTTAAGAAAAACAAGAAAATAACTTTAAAGAAAAGTAATATCTTAGGTGTAGTTCTCCACAAAAAGGTTGAGTAGAGATTCTTGTGAAAGGACCGATTGCAGTGGTGCTTGCAAAAAAAAAAAAAGAGTATTAAGATATAGGGCTAAAGAAGGAAGCAAAGCAAGCTTTTGGACCTAGCTGAACATTACCAAAAGCCCAGACCTATGAATAGTAATGAAATAATGTCACAAGTTTGCTCTTACCTTGTAAAAAAATGAAGGGTACTTTAGTTGAGGGGAGAAAAATGGCAGACATTTTAAATACAAACTATTTCAAATCCAAACTAACACCAAGGTGATCTTGGCAAATATCAAAACTGTAGAATATACACTATTGGATTTCAAAAGCTACTGTGAAAGTGTAGTAATTAGAACTGTGTAGTAAGAGTACAATGTAGACAATTGAGCAAAAGAGACCAAAATATAGTTTAGGAACATACTAATTTGTTTATCAGGATCTGATTTTCTAAAATGTGCAGTGCAGAATGAGTTTTATTTTTGATAAATGGTTCTGGGTCAATAGAATATCTATGTGGAAAGAAATGAATTATGACCACAAAGTTATATTATACCACATATAAAAATAAATTTCAGAATCATTTCATATCATAACACTAAAGGTGAAGAATAAAATTTTAAAGGAAATTTTGGAGAATATATTCATTCACTTCTATTAGAAAAATTTTAAATAGGACAGAAAAAGCACTAACCAGAAAAGAAAAATATTGTGTATTATATTAAAAATCTAAGTCAAATTAAAGATGCTATTAAAAAATTCAAAGATCCACTGAAGTTACAAAGATATGAATATATATGACAACAGTATCCAGAACACATAAAGAAGTGTAAATACAAGATACATACAATACATTCTATTAAGAAAATGGGTAAGAAACTTAAGCAGACATTTTACAAAAGATGATAAGCAAATGGTCACCAAATATTTAAAAAGAGTTTGACTTCATTATCCACGAGTTGAAAGCAAATTAAATCCACAATATAGTATCACTACAAATCTATCATAATAGAAACTACGCAAAAGAAAATATCCAATCATGGATAATCCCTTTTAGGCACTCAGTCTTCATTTGTAATATTATATAGCACATCTCCCTTTACCACTAATACTCTTTCTTGGCTTTATTTTTGTTCTACAAATTTTCTCTTTTAAGAATTTACACCTAGATCTTCACGTGACTGCATCCTACTCATCATTTGTGTTTCAGGGAACATGTCACCTCTTCAAAAGAGACCGTTGCCTCACTGATTTATTTATTTTCCACATTTGTGCCTCCTCCCATTTTATCTTATCTAGAATGTAGACTACATGAGATGAAGACCAGTAAGCTGAGTGCTTCAGAAATAATTTTTGATCAATGAATATATGATAAATAAATGTATACCTCGACTATTGTTTGAATGTTTGTCTACCCTCCAACTTATGTGTTGGATACTTAATCACCATTGTATTGAGAGGTGGGGCCTAGTGGGTAGTGTTTGAGTGGGCTCTTTCTCTTGTCTCAAGTGCTCAGAGAGCAGTGACTTAAGGTGTACATGTGGCCAAGTCCAAGAACCACACCACACACAACCAGTCCCAGAGATGGCATAAAAATAGCATCAAGAAACCACAATCACAAAGATGTGAATCTCTTAATGAAATTGACCCCAAGCTCCTAAGAAATACGCATTTTTCCAAGAAGCACTACAAGAAGCCTGAAAAAGATGCAGGCCAACAATGCCAAGGCCATGTAGTGAGGCTAACAAAGCCTAAGGAGGTTAAGCCTAAGATGCCAAAGATGTTTGATTGCTTTGCCTTCCTTGCCCACCCCAAGACTGGAAGTGTGCTTGGCCCACATGGCCAAGGGTCCCAGGCTCTGCCAGCCAAAGGCCAAAGTACAACTATTGTAATAGTATACTAGCCTTAACTGCCAGTATGGTCTGGCTATCCTCTAATCAAGTAGTACTAGTGTTCTCAAAACAAATTTTAAAAATGCACATGATATAAAATTTACTTAACTCCCAGACTAATTTTGCAGCAATGTATTCTTTCCTTTGTCCATACTCCAGTTACACATTCCTTTGAACATACTGTGTTTCTTTCTGCATGAAAATCTTTTGGATAGCTGCTGTTTAATAGAATTTCACCCTTACTCCTTGTGTACTTATCTTCCCTTCCTTCAGATATCCAGCCAAACATCATCTTCTTCAAAATGTCAAATCTTCCTATCAGTCTCTTTTCTCAGGCTTTATCATATTTATAATCATATGTTTATTTACCCACATGTCTGTATCACCCCCACACTTTTGCAAATGTATTGTTTCCAGAGTACTCTTATGTAAATGAGACTAAGAAAAGTGTTTACATAGTGAACAGAGATATTACGGAAAAGTTGATTTTAAAGTGAGCAGAATGTCTGTTTTTTTTTTCTTTTTAATCTCCTGATCATTGTACCCTCCATGCCAGGTATACCACTTGATTCATAGTAAGTGTTCAGTAACTATCAAATCTAAAAGTGCATATTGCTTTATATGGAAGGTAAGTCAAATATTTTAAATGTTATATTAAATATTTCAAATATAATATTTATTTTATTAAGAAAATTACTTTCCCAAAATATATTTTGAATCAGAATTTTCATATTTGCTTTATTTAGTAAAAATTTCACATGCATTTGTTGATTATTTTCTAGAAAGATTGATGAGAAAAGTCTGTAATAGGAATAATTGTAGAACTTATATAGAAACCAATTATAGAGTAAGAAAAATATTATTACAAATAGGATAAATAAATGTACTTTCACTAAAAACTAAGCACAAAAACTTTCATATAGGAACATTCAAGTTGAAAAATTAGGATTGTAATGAAGAAATGATAGATGACGGGAGAGATTCATATATTTAATCTATGTTTTGTTTTGGATAAGAGATGGTCCTCCAAATGTTCATGTGCCAATGCCAAAATGTTCAGAGGTGAAATTATCAGATTATGAGAGATATAATCTTATCAGTGGTTTAACCCACTTGATGGATTAATAATTTTATGAACAAATAGAGCATAACAGGAGGAAGTAGTTCATCATTTGGGGCATGCCCTGGAAGAGTTTGTCTTCTTCTCAGCCTCTTCCTTTCTTTGTCTTTCTTTCTCTCTCTCTCTTCCTTGCCCCCTCAGTTTTCTAACTGCCATAAGCTCAGCAGTTTTACCTCCACCACACCCTTCTGCCACCATGTTCTATATCATTTCAGCATTGGAGATGGGCATTCATGGACTGAAACTCTAAAACTCTGAGTCCCAAATAACCTTATTCTCCTTGAAGTTGTTCATGTCAAATATTTTAGTCACAGTCAAAAAAAAATCTTGACTAAAATGTGATATAATATCATATAATGTGTAAGTCTATCAGAATATTCCATTGTACCCCATTAGTATACATAATTTCATTTTTTTGTATCAATTAAAAAGAAGAGATATTATTTTTCTTATTAAAAAAGCACAGGTTGTTAATTCACTCCTTGAAGACCCATTCACCTATCTTACAACCATGATATATATCTAATTTTAAGTATAAATGAATTCATAAGAAATGAAATAGGAAAATAAGGAAAAAACTACAATCTTTCAATATGATACATTTTGAATATAGAAAGATGAAAATGACATGCCTGACCTTAAAATGCAACAGTCCTTTTTATAGATCATTCTGTTTGTGTTAGGAATGTCAATCAACTATTTCATGAATATATTTCAGCAGCTGTAAAATTTGATTAAAATTTAATGTAGCCTCACTCCTTCCCTAAGTCTGAATGAATTTCAATGGTCAACTGTCTGTGAAATTATGGTTTTACTTGTTAATTGCTCATGATCTTTATAAGGAGGGAAGTTACTTTTACTTCGTTTTAAAAACTGATGGATATTATATTAACGTGATCATAATTTTATTACACACTCATAATGAGAGTATCTAATATGAAAAGAGTTATTAATGATAAGCACATTTTGTTCAGGAAGGTCAAAGATTGCACACACATGCGCATGCATGTGCACAAACCCCTCACACACTTCTAAAATATTTTTACAGAGTATGCTTATATATCATGGGACTAAGAAAAATGCTTGCTAAATAAAAAGGAATATTACAGAATTAACATACTTTGTAAACTGTGAGATATTGAGATTTGAAAAGACAGCTGTGAAGCTGTCTAGGAAAATAAGCTATAGAACAATAATGGACATGATGGTGGAATGATTATTTTCCTACATGGGGCCAAAAGGGAGAGGCAATGAATAGATTTTGCCAAGTGACATCTTTTAATACCTTACATCCCCCTCTAATATAATTTTTTAAACCTCAGTTTTATTTTTCTAAATCTTTTATATTAGAATCTTCACCCTTGTTAAGAAAAAGAAAGTCAGAGGTAGATATAAGGTAGAACAAGTAAATATATAAGAAAATCTTGGTATTTATTTAATTTAAATGTTCCTGATCTTAAACTTATCTTTTACTCTATTCTGTGTGCTGTACACACTCTTGGTTATATTCTTCAAGTGGCTTATAGTTTTATAAGGGGCATAAGGCAACAAAAGAAATCACAAAACAAAACCATGTATTAACTTTCTATTGATTTATGACAAACTATTATAGAGTTAGTGGCTTAAAACAACATTAATTTATTAACTCATACTTCTGTAGAAGTTCAGAGAGGCTGTACTAAGTTCTCTGCTTAGGTTATCAAAAGACCCAAAACAAGTCATTGACCATATTGGGCTCTTCTGTTGGATCTGGAGAAAATTGACTATGAAGCCTATAAAAGTTGTTGAAAAAACCATTTATTTGCAGTTTTAAGACTGAAGCCTCACTTTCTTTTCTGGAAGTCAGTGGGTTCATACTTTGAGCATCCAGAGATCATTTGTAGTTTTTTGGTGCATGGCTTCCTCTATCTCAAGCCAGAAATGGTGCTTTTAGTCCTATTCACACTTGAAACCTCTCTGATTTCTATCACAAAATAAAGGAAATCCTTTACATGATATACTATAGAAAGTGACAGAAAAACTTTTTACTGTGTAGCTTTAGATCTAAAGTATGTGTCTTGTATATAGCATGTCTTTGGAAGATTTTTTTTTTAAATCCTTAATGCTGATGGGTATGTTTTGGGTATTTATTCCATATACACTTAATGTAATTACTGATGATGATTACCTTTTTCTGTTTTGCTGCTTGTTTCTCTATGCCCTATGTCTTTTCCATTCTCCCAGTCCTTCATTATTGTGTCCTTTGTGTTAGATAGATATTTCATAGTGTGTTGTTTTTAATCCCTTGTCATTCTTTTTCTTAGTGGTTGCTTTGGATTTTAAAATGAATGTTAAAACAATCTAGTTTTGGTTATTACCAACTGAATCTAAATAACATAAGAAAATATGCTTCAAGTGTATTTCATTTTATCTTCCTCATTTTAGTTTTAATGACATATACATGTACACATATAAAAATGATATATAGGTGTTCACATATATTTATATAGTAAATGGATCAATATTTTATAATTATTTTCTACATTTGTCTTCCAAATAATTTGAAGTGTAACAGTTAAAACAGATTAATGCTACCTTTCATATGTCCACATATAGTTACATTTATTCGTGTTCATTTTTATTATGAGGAATTGCATTACTGTCTTGTGTAATTTCAATCTGAAGAATTTATTTAGCTAATTTCTTGTAGGGAAGGCCTTTTAGTGATTTGCTTCCTCAGTTTTTGATTATTTGGAAATATTTTATATTTGCATTCATTTGATGGATACAGTATTCATGGGATGTTCTTGTTTGACATTCTTTCTTTCAAAACTTTTTAAAAAATATATATTTAGTTGTTGATGGACCTTTATTTCTATTTATTTATTTATTTATTTATTTATTTATTTATTTATATGTGGTGCTGATAATCGAACCAAGTGCCTCACACCTGCTAGGCAAATGCTCTACCACTGAGCTATAACCCCGGTCCTCTTTCAGAACTTTGAATGTATCATTTCACTGCCTCTAGTTTACATGATTTTTACTAAGAAGTTGACTGATAATGTTTTGATTGTTTTTTAAATTAATTTTAATTTTTAAATTTTATTTATTTATTTATTTATTGGTACCAGGGATTGACCTCAGGTATACTCGACCACTGAGCCACATCCCCAGCCCTATTTTGTGTTTTATGTAGAGACAGGGTCTTACTGAATTGCTTAGTGCCTCACCGTTGCTGAGGCTGGCCTTGAACTCATGATTCTCCTGTCTCAACCTCCCAAAGTGCTGGGATTACAGGCAATGTGCCACGGTACCCAGCTGTATTTTAAATTAATTTTTAATATAGCATGATATGATTAATATATTTGAAATTGCACACATCTAATAAATACATTTGGACAAATTTAGACATAGTCATGTTGCCTGATAATCTATTCTAATTGGTGATCTCTCATACACAATATATGATTTTTCTCTTGCTGCTTTCATTATTATCTCTGTTTTTTGGAGCTTACAATGCAGATGTTGTTGATTATATATTTCATAAAATTTACTTTCCACATGTATATGTTCATCTTTATAACTCAAATTTAGGTATTTATAATATATGATGATGAAAATTGTTTGGCCCCTTCCTCTCTGCTCTCCTGCACATGATGGAATGCTTGACTGTCCCTCAAGTCTCAGAGGCTCCCATCCTTTTCTTCATTCCTTTTTCTTTCTTTCCTTCAGTCTATTTTCAAGTTCACTAATTCATTCTTCTAGCAACTTAAATCTGCTCTTAAACTTCATTAGGTATTTTTTCTGTACAGTTTTTAATCACTTAAATAGTTTTAAAAATTGTTATTGGTACATTATAATTATGCATAAGAAGGGGAATCATTGTGACATATTTATATATGTACATAATTTGCAAAATTTCATTCCCATGTACCTCACCTCTTCCTCTCCTTCCCCATCCCCTTCTTCCATTTTACTACTCTCCCCTGTATTTTCATGAGATCTCTTTTTTCTTTTCTTCTAGCTTCTACATATAAGAAAAAAAATATACTCTTGACTGAGTCTGACTTATTTTTCTTAACATGATGTTCAACAGTTCCATTTGTTTTCCAGCACATGGCATAACTGTCTTCTTCTTCAAAACAAACTCCATTGTGTGTATATGTGTATATACATATATATCACATTTTCTTTATTCATTTATCTATTGATGAACACCTAGACTGTTTCTATAACTCGGTTATTGTGAATTGCACTGTCATAAGCGCGGGTATGTATTGTTTTTTTCTTCAGACTTTAATTCTTTTGAATAAATACTGAGGAGTGGTATAGCTGAGTCATATAGTGTTTCCATTACTAGGATTTTCAGGAATCTCCATACTGATATCTACAGTGCTTGTAATAATTTATGATCCCATCAGCTGTGTAAAAGTATTCCCTTTTCCCCCATTATCATCAGCATTTATCATTATTTGTATACTTGATGACTGATGTTTTGACTGGTATGAGATGAAATCTCATTGTATTTTTGATTTGCATTTTCCAAATTGCTAAGGATATTGAACATTTTTTCCATAATTTGTTGTCCATTTGTATTTTTTGTTTTGAGAAGTGTCTGTTTAATTCATTTACCCATTTATTAATAGGATTATTCGATTTTTTGGTGTAAAGTTTCTTGAGTTCATTATATGTTCTGGATATTCGTTCTCTGTCAGAAGAGTCACTGACAAAGATTTTCCCCATTTTCTAGTCTTTCTCTTCATGTTCTTAATTGTGTCCTATCCTTTGCAGAAGTTTTTACAATTTATGCTCATTCTGTTTATTAAATCTTGATATTGCTTACTGAGCTTTAGGAGTCCTATTGAAGAAGTCATTGCCTACACCTGTATGTTGGTGTGTTGCCCTGTTTTCTTCCAGTGTTTGCTGTGTTTCTGTCTAAACCTTAGGTCTTTAATCCACTTTGAATTGATTTTTGTGCACAGTGAGAGATAGGGATCTATTATCATTCTTCTACATTTGGTTCTCCATTTTTTGCAAAACCATTTATTAAAAAAATATTTTCTCCAACATGAATGAATCTGCATTGGTTTGTCTCTGTGTCTTCTATTTTACTTCACTGTCATAATTTTCTGTTTTTATGAAAGTTGCATGCTGTTTTTGTTACTATACCTCCACTGTACAATTAGAAATTGCATATTGTGACACATCCAGCATTGTATATTTTGCTCAGAATTGCTTGGTATATTCTGTCTTTTATCCTTACATATGAATTTAGAACTGTTTTACTTTTTTCCAATAATGTCATTTGTATTTTGATGGGAATTGCACTGAATCTGTAGACTGCTTATGGTAGTGTGACCATTTTAACAATATTAATTCTGCCTATTCAAGAGAAAAGTAGATCTTTCCATTTCTACTATCTTATTCAGTGTCTTTCTTTTGTGTTCTATAATTAATTCTATGGGTCTTTCAACTCATTGATCAGATTTATTTCTAAGTAGTTTTCTTAGGATTATTGTGATTGGAATTATTTTACTATTTTTTTAGCAGATTCATTATTGGTGCATAAAAAAGTTATTGATTTTCTATGTTGATTCCTATCCTTGTACTTTTCTGAATTTGTTTATCAAATCTAGAAATCTTTTGGTGGAGGTTTTTTGGTCTTCTGAATACAGGATTATATCACCTATAAACAGTGATAATTTGACTTCTTCATTTCCTATTTGTATTCCTTTTATTTCTTTTTCTTGCTGAATTGCCCCAGTCAAAATTTCAAGTACTATATTAAATAGGAATTGTGAGAGAGTAGACACCCTTCTCTTGTTCTTGAGTGTAGAGGTATTAATTTCAGTTTTCCCCCTTCCAAATAACATTGGCTTTGAGTTTGTTGTATATAACCTTTATATTGTTGTGGTAAAATTTTTTCTATCCTTTTTATTTCAGTACTTTGTGCCATAAATTTTTGCTCAATTTTATTGAGCACATTTTGTAAATCTATTGAATTATCATGTGATTTTTTATCCTTAACTGTATTTATGTGGTGAATTGCATCTTTTGATTTTCATATTTTGACCCATCCTTACATTCTTGAAATAAGATAAATTTGACCATGGTTTACAGTGTTCAATGTGCTCTTGAAATTGATGTATTAATATTTTCTTAAGGAATTTTCATTTGTGTTTATCAAGGATATTGGTCTTTAGTTTTCTTTCCTTGGTTTATTTTTATCTGAATCAACTATCAGGTTCATACTGGCTTTATATAATAAAATGGGAACAAATCCTTTTTTAAAAAAATTTCATGGAATATTTTGAGGTATATTAGTATTGGTTCCTCTTTAAAGTTCTGGTGGAACTCAGATGGGTATCCACCTGGACCTGAACTTTTCTTTGTTGGATGTCTTTTTATTACTGTTTCAATCTCATTGCTTATTATTGACCTATTTATGTTTCTTATATCTGTTTAGTTCAATTTTGGTAGGTTTACATATTTATAAACTTGTTCATTTCTGGTAGATTTTCCAATTTATTGGAACAGAAATTTACAGACAATCCCTAATTATTTTAAAATTTTGGTGCCTGTGGTTTTATCTCCTTTTTAATTTCTAATTTTATTAATTTGTGCCTTCTCTCTCTTTATTTCGATTAGTTTGGTTAAGGGTTTATAAATATTTTTCAACTTTTCAAAGAACCAACTCTGTTAATTCATTTTTGTATCATTTAATTCAGTTCATATTTTATTAATTTCACCTGTGATCTTAATTATTCATCTTAATTATTTCATACTTCTACCAGACTTAGAATTATTATTATTATTATTATTTTTTTGGTACCAGGGATTGAACTCAAGGGTACTCGACCACTGAGCCACATCCCCAGCCCTATTTTGTGTTTGTATATAGAGACAGGGTCTCACTGGGTTGCTTAGCATCTCACCATTGCTGAGGCTGGCTTTGAACTTGCGATTCACCTGTCTCAGTCTCCCTAAGTGCTGGGATTACATGCTTGTGCCACTGCGCCTGGCTCAGACTTAGAATTATTAGTTTTTGTTTTTCTAGGACCTTGAGGTAAATCATTAGGTTGTTTATTTGGGATCTTTCTGATATTTTTATATAGACATCCATAGCTGTAAGCTTTCCTCTTAAAATTACCTTTACTGTGGTCCAGAGATTTTGGTATGTTGTCTGAATATTTAAGTGTGACAATCTGGTCTTCAAACTCTGATATTCTGTCTTCTACTTGAGCTAATGTATTGATGATGATTTCAACTGCATTATTATTTGAATTATTGAATCTTTCCCTTCCAAAATTTCTGTTTCTTGTACAGAATATTTCTCTTTATTTAAATGCTCTTTCATATCTTGTGTTTTCTCTTAGTTCATTTCTTATACCTTCTTTTCACTTGTTATTCATTTTAATAATCAAATTTTAAAATTATTTTTCCAAGATTTCATCCACTTCAATATCTGCTGTATTTTTAATCTGTTCCCTCATTTTTTCTGTGGTCCTATGTTTTCCCATCTATTGAGATGAATTATTCTTCCCTCTTATATGGGGGTCTTTTAGTTAGTAATTAATTATCTCTAATAATGACCTCAGCACTGGGAATGTATTTATGTTTAACACATCCCATCAGCACAACCAAAGTGTTAATGTCAACTACCTGTACCACTCTGAAAGTGAAGGGTAACTGCTGTTAGAACAAAGAAACCAGGAGGGATGCAAACTTCAAAAATCATTTCAGCATTTTATTCAGGACTGGAACTACACCTATGAGAATGGACCCACTTTTCTGATGGAAAATGAGCCACTGAACAAAAGAGGGGACTGGGCTGATATAGGTTGTAGGTGAGTGAGTGTGTCAGGTTGAGCACTCAGGAATTTGAGTCCTTGAGCTGGGAGTTGATGGCCAGCACCTGGAGAGGAGTTGTCTTGAAAGAGGTTAGTGTTTTAGAGACTATCACTTCTAGGTTTGATGAGATACTTTCTTTTTGCCTGTGGCCAGCGTTTGAGAAGGATTTATCTTGGAAGAGAAGAAAGCTATCATGGTATGGCTTTATTTTCTATTTCTTTTTCCCAGGCCTCACTATTTTGGGGTTTTTCATTTTACATATCCAATAGTAACACTCATAATTTAGGAGCATATATCAACATGTGCTAAAAAGAATTTATCACTAGTGATTTCTACAACTTTCTTAGCTAGAAAGAAAAGTGAGAAATAGTACAGAATAGTCTGAAAAATTTAAGCATTAATGATAGTATACTAAATTGCATTAGAAAAGGGGGATAATGAAGAGAAGAGAGAAAAAGAAAAGATAAAAGGAAGAAAAATGACAGAAGGGAAACAGATGATTAAATGAGGAGGAAAATAAAGATGAAGGGGAGGGAAAGGGAATAGAGATGAGAAAGGAGAGGGCATTAAGAGAGGATCCAATTAATTGATCAAATACATTAAATTAGATACAATTTTGAAAAAAAATTAGAAAATGTGCAAAGGCACTAAGAATCAGTTTATATTAAGCAATTAATGCAATAACAGTCATAAAGAGATTCAGTTTTCCTATTGATGTTTGTAATATGGAGACATTATTTTTGTGGTTTGATTTTAGAATCTCTCTGTTACGAGAAAATTTGTGTAACACAAATATTAAGCTGTTTGTTCTGAGCTCTAACCCGATCCAGAAAAAAGTTTTAGTGGAGTGTGTATGCTGAATTACCTGACCTCATCAATTGCGGGATATTGTCAATTACAGAGTAGATTTTATCCTCACAATGTCTTTTTTATTGTGATGAGGATTGGGTGTGGACCAATAGCGAATGGACCAATCTGGATTGTGAAGTGCCCCCTTATTCTGAAAGCCTCCTCTCCCTGGTGGGAGGTGTATGCAATGCACTAAAACCTCCTTCCATATGCTTCTGGACCATGGAGAGATGGCATAGATATTGCAGTATCACCTTTTCCCACCTGAACCTGATCTACCAGTTCCACTTTCAGCCATGATCCTTATCCTAGAGTTCAGACTGTACATTTTACAGGAAAGTCTCCTTCATTCTGCTCTGCAGACTCATAAACCAGCAACCATGGCTCCTGTCACTCACTCCTTCTCCAAAGTCTGTTACATTCTCATTCTTGTGCCTAGTCTGACTCATTGCTCAGGCATCCCCTGATCCAATGAAATGTGAAGCTTAAATGGCTTTTCATCTTGGACATTGATATAGTAAGGATACAAAGAACAAGACAAAAATGAATTTAAAAAAATATAGAGAAAAAAGTGAAAAACTTATGTAAACTACAGGGATTTCTGATCTCCTGCTCAAGAATTCTAAAATATCTTCTTTAAAATTTAAAAATTATTTTTATTGTATTGGACACAATACCTTTATTTTGTTTATTTAGTTGTTTTTGTGTGGTGCTGGGATCGAACCCAGTGCCTCATGCATGTAAGGCAAGTGCTGTACCACTGAACTACAACCCCAGCCCTAAAATATCTTTTTTACTCTATTGCCTTTCCCCACTTTCACTAACTTCCTTAGATAGTGTTGGGACTTCCACACCAGCACCCCACTGTATCTAAGCTTATCTTATATACAGGTAGCAAATTTTTTAGACAGCAGTGTTTGTTTTTCTTAAGCTTGTTGTAATAATACTTTTTGGACCACTGATGGGCAGCTTGCTTGCCCTTCTCTACTGAGCTGCTGAAGGCCCAGTGCTGCCAGAGTCTATTCTTTTTTAAAAAAATTCTCTTTCTATGGGCTGGGGCTGTGGCTCAGTGGTAGAGCGCTTGTGTAGCATGCATGAGGCACTGGGTTCGATCCTCAGCACCACGTATAAATAATAAATGAATAAAATAAAATAAAGATCCATCAACATCTAAAAAATGTTTTAAAAATTCTCTTTCTATTCTAGAAACTGACGCGCGCGCGCACACACACACACATTCATTTTCACCTGGTTGCTGGCTCTCTGAGTTGCCCACCAGCATTTCTCCACAGTCTTCATACCTTAACATTCCACTGCAGAATTATTGTTTTTATTTAATCATGGGGAGATATTTTAGTTGCCCAAATCCTCCATTTTTCTTCCCTGAACTCAAAAATTTATATTTGGCTCATTTTAATGATTTGTATCTTTATATTGTTATTTTCTATTATGTGATAAATCATCTTATTATTCTTTGAATTCATTAGACATAACTAAAAGTTTGTATACAGTTTTTATCTCTTGGGTAGTATATCAGTAATAGTAAAGCCAGTTTCTATTCACTGCTTTATTTTTTCTTGTAGATTGCATTTTCCAGTTTCTTTGAATGTTTTGAAATTTGTGGTTGAAAACTGGATTTTTAAAATAATTCATTGTATCAACTTTAGAAATAAGATCTAATTTCCACAAGGTTTGGTATTGGTATTTAATATTTAAAAATGTTTTTATTAGTGAATTATAGTTGTATATAATAGTAGGGTTCATTCTGATGTAATAATTTATGAATGGAATATTATTTGTTCCACTTCAGTTCATAGTACTTTCTCTTTCCCTGATTCTTCCCCTACCCTGTTCCCTTTCCTCCACTGAGATTTCTTCTATGTGTTCATTGTTTTCTAATTGGTGTTTTGTATATATTTATAAAGGTGAAATTCACTGTGGTATATTCATATATGTACATACTGTAATTTTGTCAGTTTCATTCTGCTGTATCTCCTTTTTCTTCTCCCTCCTCCCTCCCCCTCTATCTCTTCCTACTACTCTGCTGACCTCCCTTCTATTTTCATGAGATTCTTCCTCCCCTTTCTTTCCCTTTATTTGCTTTAGCTTCCTCATATGAGAGAAAACATTAGACCCTGATCTTCTGAGACTGGTGATTTCTCTTAGCATGTTTTCCAGTTTCATCCATTTACCTGCAAATGCCATAGTTTCCTTCTTTATTACTGAATATAATTTCAACCCAGGTGCCTGTCAACAGATGAACAGACAAAGAAAATGTGTTTTTTTTAAGTGACTTTCCTGAAGGAATTATGTAAGGTCTACACTCCCTCTTCTGTGGACAATGAAGTCTTTGTGATTAGCTGATTACACAAGAATTTCATTAAATATTTTGATGTAATAAGTCTTACTCTTTGCCAAAAATTTCTATGTCATCTTTAGACATGTTTTCAGTGCATGATAGGTAAATTTTACCTTTGTCTTTATGTTCTACTTGTACAGGTCCTCAGAGTCAGCCAATGGTGAGAAATTTGGGCCTTTCCAGGACTCTCTTAGATATGTGTAAAGCCTGCATATGTAATTTGCCTTCTAGATAATGAGAAATATGACAAGAGCTTTCAAAGCCCTGTATGGGCATCTCATACCTGAGATATTCCTTTAAGGTTTTATGGACAGCTTCTTGTTTACCACAACTGATGTCACCAATTCAGGCAGCTATGTTTTTAAGCAATTACTTCTGATTGCTTTCAACAAAATGCCCTGGGGTGAGGAATTTTCACACTGAAAGAAATCTTTGTCTGATCAAATAATGAGCCCTGGAAATGGAATCTTTTCCAGGGAGTTTCCAGAGAAGTCAAATAGGGAAAATTCTTTTTCATCAGACGTTTTTTTTTTTTTTTTTTTTTTTTTTTTCAGAAAACTAAGGACCATTTTCCTTTCAGCAGCTGCTAGACATTTGGTTTTCATAGCTACCATGGCTGCCAGAGTTATTGGTTTCAAGTATATTGTGTTGCTGAGAAGAGGCATTGAGTATACAAAAGTTAAAATAAAAATCACCAAGTTACATCTGCTTTTTGATAATTAAATATATGAAGAAAGAATGCAAGTGTTCCTATTATGACAAGATTTTGGTTTATTTCCATTTATAAAGGAAGTGACTTGGATGATTTTTGCCACTGTTCTTATCACTTTTATCAAAGAAGTTATTTCAGAGTTTCAATTCCACAATTCTAGCCTATTGTCACATATATTCCCCAGAATAGATTACACTTTTCTGTGTTTGAATACCTAAAGTTTTGGAAAACTGGATAGTTACTATATTTTAGTGCCTTTGAATTCTGCTGTGTTCTTCTGGAGATTTTAATATTATTTTTAGACAGTTATCTTAGTTGGTCTCAAAAATCAAACTCTGTACATCCTTCAACAGGCAGAAGATCTGCTCTATTCTTATAGCTTTCATTTGGTAATTTTTTAAAGTGGACACTGTGTATTTTCTCCTCAAAATGTGTTGGTTATGCTCAGTTAAAATTTGCCAAAAGTTTAACTGAGTTTTTAGGCTGATATTGGAGTTAGGAGTCTGTTTTACTTGCTTCTGGGGATTTTTTCTTTGAATTTCAAGCTAATCATTCAGTCTTGAGCTCTGTTATCTAATACCTTAAGATATTATGGCTTTACTCTTCTGCTTTTTAAAAAATAGTTTTTAGTTGTAGATGAACACAGTACTTTTATTTATTTCTTTTATGTGGTGCTGATGATGGAATCCAGTGCCTTACACGTGCAAGGCAAGCACTCTACCACTGAGCCACAATCCCAGACCTACTTTTCTGCTTTAAAAGGTGACATCACTGGGGGAATTGATAAAGTTGAAAAGGAACAACCTCAGAAAACTCATCCAGTACAACTCTATCTTTTCATGAAAAATTCTGTTACTTCAGTCTGTTTTTTAATATTTATTTTTATTAACACATATCACTTGTGTATTACTAATGGCATTCACTGCGATATTTCCACACAAGCATATGGCATTCATTGGTCATATCCATTCACCCTTCTTCCACCCTTGCCCACTCCCTGACCCCCCCTTATCACTCCCATTTCTTAGTAATCACTATTCTACTTTCAGATCATATATTTTAGTTTCAAATGAGAGAGAGAAAGTGTGATATTTGCCTTTCTTTGTCTAGCTCATTTCATGTAATATAATCTTCATAGAGTCGCATCCATTTTGCTGAAGATAACATCATTTCATTGTTCTTTATGGCTGAATAGCATTCCATTTGTACCCATACTGCATTTGTGTTCTCCATTCTTCTGTTGATGACTACATAGGCTAATTCCATATGTTGAATCATCAGAATAGTGCCACAGTAAACATGGGAATGCAGGTATACTTTGGTATGCTGATTTCATTTACTTTGGATATATATCCAGAAGTGGTAGAGATGAATCATTTAGTAGTTCCATTTTTACTTTTCTTGTGTGTGGAAACTCCATACTGTTTTCCACAGTAGTATTTTTGCCATCTTCTCACTAACTTTTGTCAATTGGAGGTTGTTTTCAGATTGTTGTAGTTACTGTTTTGTAATAGTCATTTTGACTTGGGTAAGAAAGATGTATCTTTCTTTATTTTTGTTTTGTTTATTTATTTATTTTTTGGTCCTTGGATTTGCCTCTGCATCTTTGCATGTGTGTAGATTAGTGGATGAAGCTAGAGTTTACACTCAGATTTTGGGTCTCACTCTCTTTTATCTCTCATTTTCAGAATTTTTACCTTAAATTTCAGGCTGCTTTAAAAATACTGAACTCTGTTCTATTTTACATCCAACTAGAAAGACTACTCTTTTCTGTCCACCATTGGCTGTGTCATTTGGGGAACTCTGTCAGACAAGAAAAAGTACACAGTTGTGATTCATTCCCCTTGCAGATACCCAAGAGGAAACTCTTCTGACCTTGCTCTCTTTGTTAGTTAGGTTTTTCTTATTGTGGCCAAAATAACTGACAGGAACAACTTAGAGGAGAAAATATTTATTTTGGCTCATGGCTTCAGAGTTTCAGTCCATGGTGGGCCAAGTCCATTGTTCTTTGCTGAAGGTGAGAAGGAACATAATGGCAGAAAGCCATGGTAGAGGAGTGCTGTTCCATTCATGGCAACCTGGAAAGAGTGAGATAGAGAGAAAAGGGCCACAGGCAACACAAAAATCCTTCCAGGGTCCACCCCCAGTGACTGACCTCCTGCAGCTATGTCCCATCTGCCTATAGTTACCATCCAGTTAGTCCATTTAAACTAGGCTGGACTAATTAGGTTACAGCTGTTATGATCTAATCCTTTTACCTCTGAATATTTTTGCACTAACACAGGAGCTTTGGGGGACACTTCATATATTAACTATAGCACCCACCATTTGGATGCTTTTAGTCCTTTAAAATAGTTGACTTTTACTGTTTGTTCAGATTTTATTATTGTTATATGCATATAATTTATTCATTCCTTTTTCCTTATGAAAATTCTGTCAAATAAATAATTCTCAAAAAAAGAGTATGTGTATAAACGAGTTCACTGTTGTGTTACACACACTGAAATTTGAAATGTTCTCTCTGGTAAGTGGATGCTGATCCATAATGGGGGGGAGGACACTGGAAAAGTGGAGGAACTTTGATCAAAGGGATGGGAAAGGGGATGGGGCATGGGGATATTAAAGATGGTGGAAAGAAATGGACATCATAGCCCTAGTTTCATATATGACTACATAATGATGAAATTCTACATCATATACATCCAGAGAAATGAAAAATTGTGCTCCATCTGTGTACAATGAATCAAAATGCATTCTGCTATCATGTATACCTAAGTAGAATGAATGAATGAATAAATAAATAAATAAATAAATAAAATTTTAAAAAAGAAAAAATTTGAATAGTAAAGTGACTTAGGATAAGTAATATTGGTATAATATTACACTGTTTATGAGATAATTATGAAGACTGTGCACTATCACTAAATGTGTTCTATATAATATTAGATTGTTAGAGAAGAATATAAAGTTATATATTCAAGTACACATACTGACAATAGTTAATAATGTATATGAAAACTGGTAATGATTTATTTTATGAATACAAGATTATGAGAAGCTTTTAAAAATTTATTAAATCATTCATTCAACTGATATGCTGAATGATGAAAAATGCCATTGTCCATACATAGTTAAAAACCTTCATTCTCAAGGAATTTTAAATCTACCAGAAATGTACATAGAAACCAATGTAATTTTATAATGGGCAAAATGTGCAAATGTGTAAGTCATGCAATATGTAATGGGAGGAGTAACAGATTTATGTCTTCATCTCTTTTAGTATATTTGAAGGAATTGCGTTTCTGATTTAAAAATATTATATGCTCATTTTAGAGAAGAAATAGAAGATATAAGTTTACAGGGTAGGAGAAACTAGCTGATTTATTTATTTTTATTAAGTATTTTGTAGGGAAGAGTGAAATATTTATTATTTATTTATTTATTATGTGGTGCTGAGGATTGAACCTAATGTCTCACATATGGGAGGCAAGTGCTCTACCACCAAGCTACAGCCCCAGCCCAACTAGCTGATTTATAAGGAAGATTGGATTTTATCAACATGGCCCTGAGTTAGAGAATAAAGAGGCCATTTGGGGTCCATATGTACGCACTATATTACATTTTTATAACTGAACAATACATTTTTTTTGGCACCAGGGATTGAACGCAGGGGTTACTTGACCACTGCGCCACATCCTCATCCTCATTTTGTGTTTCATGTAGAGACAGGGTCTCACCAAGTTGCTTAGCACCTCGCCATTGCTGAGGCTGGCTTTGAACTTGCGATTCTCCTGTCTCGGCCTCCCAAAGTGCTGGGATTGCAGGTGTGAGCCACCGCGCCCAGCTTGAACAATACATTTTAAACCACTGCCAATAATATGGGATATTATATACTACAACCCTGACATGTAGCAAAGCTGATCTCACATTCATAGCTTCTGTCTCCTGGTTGTTTTTAAGCTGACTGTACTGACTTGAGGCAAAGCTTACATGAAATGCAAGATTTGGAAATGAAAACATTCATACACAGATGTGCATGTACATACACATATATGTGGTTCATTGTCTTCACCCTTCATTTAAACTAGGCCTTCAAATATGGGTTCCAAAGAATATATTGCTAAGAATAAGCTGACTCTGAAATTAACTTGAAACAGAGTAGGATTCTACAGCTTGTATTGTAAATATTATCATGCATTTTTTTTTTTTTGGCACCGTGTATAGAACTCAGGGGCACTTGACCACTAAGTCACATCTCCAGCCCTATTTTGTGTTTTATGCTGAGACGAGGTCTCACTGAATTGCTTAATGCCTCGCTCTTGCTGAGGCTGGCTTTGAACTGGCGATTCTCCTGTCTCAGCCTCCCAAAGTGCTGGGATTACAGGCATGTGCCACCGCACCTGGTTTACCATGCATTTTTTGTCATTAATCTTTTTTCCTTGTTAAGTGCCTCAAAGGAATGAGTCACATTGAATTCATATGCTTATTCAACATATATTATTTGCACATAAAATACATTAAATAAATATTTTATGAATAATATTATACTAATATTGAAAATATGTTTATCTAAATTTGAAGCAGAAAGAACTTTTTCAATTGTTCATTTCACTTATAAAATTAAACCAAAAATATTTGAAACTGTTTTCATATCTAACACAATTTTTCCTGCTGCTTTCTTCTTTTTCTTCTTCCCTTCCCATTTTAAATTAGCTAAATGGCTTATCTTGCAAACTGTACATATACAGTAAGAGTAAATAAAATTTAGTATAGCTGACATTGAAACGAGCCATAAGGGCATATGTGAAATAAATTCAAAGTTAATAGATTATTAAACCAACACAAAACAATTTTCAAGGCTATTTAAAAGAAAAATGCACACCTAGCTATTTACACATCTATAAGGCAACAGTCACTATGATGGAATAAAAAAAATTGAAGTCATTTTAGACAAAGAATAGATTCCAAAACATTGGACTCAGAGACCCAAAAATATAGCCCAAATATTTTAACCTATTACACATTGATATAAATTTAACCTTGATAAATTAGTATGAGATTTCAGTATTGCTACTAGTGATGAACAAGTATCAGTTAAATATTTATTAAATACTAATAGCAGTTTTAGTATTAGGTCTTGGGGTAGAAATAGTAAAATAAACAGTTGTAGTCACTATCACTGTTGAGATTAAAATGTAGCAATCCTATCTAGTCTAATGTTATGACCTTTGGTCATAACAATCAGTAAAATAATGAGTTTAATCTAGCAAAGTCATATAAAACTAGAAATAAATAATACAGCAGGAAAAATCCAGAGGAATTTTGTTCAACTGAAGGTCACGTTTAGGAAAATTTTTCTCCTAATCATAATGTCAATATTAGCTGATATTTAATGATTGTTTATCACTTACTCCAGTGTTCTAAACTATTGATAGGCATTAATTTATTTAATCCTCACAATAATCCTTGGAGTCCAATTCTATTATCTGCATTTTACATAAGAGAAAACTGAGTCTTATGTATGATCATAATTTATCCAACATCATCCATCCAGAAAGCAAAAGATCTCCTGAAATCCATGTGCTCTAGTTCCAATGTTACTACTTTTAATCATGCTGCAGTACACTGGGTGTCTGATATATTCACAGATTCATGTGAAGAGCAACTTGAAGATTATTTTTGAAATACATTAAGGACCATTTAGAAATGCTATAATTTTAGGAGAAAACAAATTCAAGTGCGTGTGTATGTGTATATATGTGAATGATTGGAATGAATGACTATAATTTGAATAAATTTATGTTTCATTACTGATATTTATATAAATTTCATTACAAATAGCATTGCCAATTAATATAACTTCTCTAATTGAAAATAAATTTCCCAGAACATTGCAGTGATTCAGTCATTAGTTGTGTATGTATATACATATTTCTAACTCATTCTGCAGACTTGCGAGTTGAAGGTTCTATATATCAGGAGATGTGGATGAAAGAGACAGGTTAAGGAAGTAAACAGGCAATCATACTGCATTTCAGTAAATATAATGAACACCATATACCTCTTCTTTCAGATCCTAATATCTTTTAGGGCTTGGAATATGTTATTCCATGATCTTCTGGCTTTTAGTGTCTGGGTTGAAAAATCTGCTGAGATACGAATTGGTCTCCCTTTGTATGTAATCTGGTTCCTCTCTCGCGTGGCCTTTAAAATTCTATCCTTATTCTGTATGTTGGGCAACTTCATTATAATGTGCCTTGGTGTAGATCTGTTGAAATTTT
>PVHX01016259.1:0-43800 GCA_004024805.1 Geosciurus inauris
AGATTTCATCTCATGCCAGTCAGAATGGCAATTATCAAGAATACAAACAATAAGTGTTGTCAAGAACATGGGGGAAAAGGCATGCTCATACATTCCTGGTGGGACTGCAAATTAATACAACCAATCTGGAAAGCAGTATGGAGATTCCTTAGAAAACTTGGAATGGAACCACCATTTGACCCAGCTATCCCACTCCTGGGTCTATACGCAAAGGACTTAAAAACAGCATACTACAGTAACACAGCCACTTCAATGTTTATAGCAGCTTCATTCACAATAGCTATACTGTGGAACCAACCTAGATGCCCTTCAATAGATGAATGGATAAAGAAACTGTGGTATATATACAATGGAGATATATACAATGGGTATTATACAATGGAGATATATACAATGTGGTATATATACAATGGTATATATATATATATATAATAAAAGAGAATAAAATTATGGTATTTGCCAATAAATGGATGGAGTTGGAGAATATCATGCTAAGCCAAGTAAGCCGATCCCAAAATACCAAATGCCAAATGTTCTCTCTGATAAGTGGTGCTGATCCATAATGGACAGGAGACATGGGAAGAATGGAGGAATTTTGGTCAAAGGGGAAGGAGAGAGAGGGGTATAGGGACAGTAAAGATGGTGGAATAAGATGGACATCATAGCCCTAGCTTCATGTATGACTGCATATATGATGTGATTCTACATTACATACAACCAGAGAAGTGAAAAGTTGTATTCCATCTGTGTATAATGAATCAAAATGCATTCTATCATGTATACCTAAGTAGAATAAAGAAATTTTAAAAAAAGAAAGTTTTCTACTGCAAAAAATAAAAATAAAAAATAAAGGCTAAAGGTAGGTGGTTATTAGCTGATTAAGAAATTATATGTTAAATATAAAAATAAAAATTGTGTTATTTTTCTTACAGTTACTGTAAAACAAGTAGTTGGTGTTAAGGTTATTATTGAATGTGTTAAAATCAACAAATTAGTAAATACATCAGAGGAGACTTTCAAGATTTATGCAATTCTTTGAGGATAATTTAAATCAGTGTCACAGTTATGAATAATAGGATATAGGGATTTTCTTAAGTTTTTAAAAGTGTTTTATAAATAATCAAATAACAAGATTCCTAAAATTTATCATATTTATAATAATAAATCAGCATTTTTGAAAAATGAAAGTAATGAGAATGGATAAGCAATTGCACTGACAGCCATAATGATAATTTTCTAATATTATTGTTGTTGAATTTCTTGGTATAAACTTTCATAATAACAAAAAATAACAAAAAATGTTTTCCAATTATGCTACATAAACTATTTGTGGAAAGATTTATGCATACAGAGTACAGCTATTGATCCTCATCATTCTAGATATTAAATAAGCAGTGAAGAAAACCTGAAATCTTGACTAAGGGTTTACAGAATTAGTCCAGACAAGGCTTTTATGAAATAATGCTGACATATCAAACCTAAATAGCCCTGTATAACATTCAGCAGAACAGAGTACCTACCACTGCAATACTACTGAATGAAAAGTAGTGATGCCTCCAGAACATTAACATTATTGAAGCCATTCTAGACAATCCTAAGAACAGAATCCATTCTAGACAATCCATCTACAGAACAGGAGGAAGTGTATCCATGTCTTCAATCCACCCACATTTTCCAGCAGCAATGTGATAGACTGCAGTGGAGACAGGGCAAACAATAAGGTTACAATAGCCTCCAATGGAAGAAGTAGCCATCTCTTTCTATCTCATTCCTCAGTTTCAACCTCTACACCAATCCAAAAAAATTTAAATTTAAATAAGTAGGCTTACTTGGCTTAGCATGATATTCTCCAACTCCATCCATTCTGGTTCATTTCTATTGAAGTCCTTACTGATAATTTAAAGCAAGAAGATCTAAGAAGTTAGAGCCCAACATAATGGGCTACTGTTCTTGCTACTATTTTTACTAACTGGACTTCTGAAGTTGGCTATTTTCTCCAGTAAATATAATTTTGATGATAGGTTTTCATACTGTCTCTTCCTAATTATGTCCTCAAATGCAGGAAGCCTTGCTGTTTTGAATTTCATTCCAAAGGAATGATGAAATGGACAGATGCTTGAGAAATAGATTCTACAGATGCCTATGAAATTAAGAAGATTTTTTTCAATCCTCTAACAAACTAAAAATGTCATTTGCTGGACAGGAAATTATGCTGTTGCAATCACTCATTTCGGGTAGCACAACTGACTGCTATACACTAAATCCACGCCACCTCTGTGCCCAAGCCACATTTTTCATGGGATGCTCCAGGCTATTTAACAGGTATACTAAGGCAGGCCCACTCCTGTGAACAATTTTGACTGGAATACTCTCCACCAGCCCAGTAAATCCTCTCTTAGAAGAGCATGCAGTCTAAGACTTTTCCTCCTCAACTCTCCTTTCTATCCTATCGTCTTTACAGAGTTCAGTCTAAACTTCAGTCTCATGACTTTCCTCTCCTGGAGCCCCTTCCAGAAATTCTCCCTAACAAATACTACCTAATGTCTGTTGCTCAGAGGACCCAAACTAACACAAGCATGACAGTGAGGACACTTGAAGGGGGCCAGGGACAGTTACCCCAACACATAACACCTAGTTGCTGATTATTTTAACTTAAAGGAAATTAGAGAGAAGCCAATACTAGAGAGACTTTACTTAATAAAGTATATAAAGACTACAAAAGTATATAAAGTATATAAAGACTTTGTAAAGTATATAAAGATACACTCCATGTCTGCTTGATGTTGGGACCTGCCAAAGAAGAAAACGATGACCTTGGTCCTTTCTCTGAGTTATCATTTCACCAAACTCATGGGAAAGGAGGAAAGATAACAGAAGTCTTTCAACACACCTTGACAAGTGTGTTGACAGACTATCACACACCATTGTCTTCTACTTAAGTTCCATTCAATATTCTAAAGAAAGTCATTTACAATCTTCTGTGTGTTCTGTGCACCCAATGGACTTCTGTCAGAGAATATTTCTCCATGTCCATTAAATTCCCCTAGAAATCATTTAGTATACCTCAATAATTGTCTACTTTTTCCATTCTCCCCTTCCACTATGAAAAAGGGTTGGGGGCTGGGAACGTGCTCAGTAGTAGAATGCTTGCCTAGAAAAAGAGTTACATAAAAGTTTCCTGAATCATGTTGGACTAGTAGGTAATAGTAGGCAATGACAGTGGTTTTCTTTTCTTTCTTTCTTTTTTTCCTCTTCCTTTTTTTTTTTTTTTTTTTTTTTTTTTTTTTTTTTTTTTTTTTTTTTAGGTACTGGGGATTTAACCAGGGCACTTAACCACTGAGCCACATTCCCAGCCCTTTTAATTTATTTTTTTATTTTGAGACAGGGTCTAACTAAGTTGCTTACAGCCTTGCTAAGTTGCTGAGACTAGCCTTGAACTTGCAATCCTCTTACCTCAGCCTCCCAAGTTGCTGGGATTACAGACGTGTGACATTGTGCATGGTGATAATGACACCTGGTGATTGTCCCTGTATACATAATAAATTTGTATATCTCATCTCATATTTTACTCTATTGTCAGTTCCATCCAGTAAATCTTAAGAGTAAAGCCTCTCCTTTCACCCCACATAACAAAAGTAGACAACACCTTAGATCACTTTTAAATATTATAAATTACAGATTTAGTATCTGATCTATATGAATATCTAAGCAAAATAAGAAGCAATATTCAGTTCTCTATTTCTGCTCTTTAGAAATTTTGTCTTTTGGTAACACAGAATTATTAATTTTTACTAAAAAGCATTTATTTGGTTCAATTCTAAGAGAAATATAGATTTAAAACTAATCAGTATTTCAAGGAAATCCACTAATTCTCATAAAATTATGCTCAGCTTTAAATTACCTTATTCTTTAAGGCAATGATGTAAAGATAATCCTAAAATCTGGCTAACTCAAATAATAAAGTTGTATTGTGTATCAGATCTATAAATAAATGTCCTAAAGCTAAGGGACAGATATGTCTAGTTAAAAATAATCGAAAATATTTTTTAAAAATGTAAAAATATTTTGCAGTAGTTTGGTATAATATTTTTAAAAATAGTTTGTTCAAGAAAAATTTACAAATAGCCACATTTTATTATAAATCAGAGCTTACTTAATATTACAACTACAGGAAAGCCTCAGAAAACAGAAAACATTCAAATAATTCAGATACGATATGCAATTGTATTTAACAGCATGAAAATTAGAATAAGAAGCTAAAACTTTCTGTGAGCTATGGAATTAATATGTATCTTAAAATATGTAGTGTTTTAAAATAAATTTTCCAAGAATAAGCTGAGCACATTGGCAAACACCTATATTCCTGGCAACTCAAGGAGCCAGGGCAGGAGGATCATGAGTTTAAGATCAGCCTCAGCAACTCAATGAGGCCCTGTCTCAAAATAAAAAATGAGAAGCACTGGAAATGTAGCTCAGTGGAAAAGTGTTCCTGGGTTCAATACACAGTACCAAAAAACAAATATAAATAAATACTTGCCAAGAATATATTAAATATACTCCAAATTAAGAAGAATAAGATTTAAATACCAATTAAATAGTAGAAATTAGCAGCAAAAAATCTGTTAATTTTCTAAATATATTGGTCAGAATATAAATAGTAACAAAATACTTTACTCTTTGACACACTCATTAAATGTCCACCTCTTAAGTTAAACAGTAGAAAATACTATATAATTATGTACAAGTAAGTCTTGATATTGTTATTTCTATGTATATAGCTCAAGAAACAAGACAAGTGTATATTTGGTTTAGTTTGGTTTCGTTTTGTTTCATTTTGTTTGGTTTGGCCATGAAATTTGATCTTCGATTTCCTAAATGGAGAAAGAATGTTAAAATTAGAATGCAACTCAGAACAATTTTGTAAAAATAAGACCTTCATAAAACTAACTGAGAAATTTGAATTACTTGTCAGTCTCTAACATTAAGGAATCAAATCTTATCTTCCTTGCAGAGTAAATTGTATGAGGAAGTTTTAATTTTTCTCTTTTCTCTCTGAAGTTTTGATAACTTTAGTCTATAAAATATACTGACAATAGACAGATTAACAGGAGAAAAAGTAAAATCTGTTATGTGCTCAGGCACTGAAGCTACACACACAGTATAAGTCTCAAAGGGCCAGATGGTCAGAGTTCAAAAAGAATTTTGAGCAACAGAAACAAATAAGGAGTTTAGGCTTCTTAGGGTTGTAGTGACAGATCATGGAGGGCAAGGGGAGTTAAATACACTAGGAACAAAGGTTGCAATCTTATGTAGATAAAGCCTCAAAATAGCCTTCTAGATAAAGCCTCAAAATAGCCTTCAGAAGAGTAGTGACATCCTGAGGCAATCTCTGGGTGAATCCCAATAAGGTAGATAAAGGGGCCTCTGAGGAAGTCTGTTTATATCTGCCCTTTACTAATGTAGATTTGCTCTGCAGCTGCAAAGTTTCTCCAGAGAAGAACTTTCCGAGCTATTCCTGGGTCTGCAACCCCTCTGAATAGCCATACTGAAATTTGCCTAGGAAACCACTTTGGGATGGTATATTTTAATACCCTATAGATGTAAAGAACAATGGCTTTTGGGTTTTCTCTTTTCTTTTTCTTATAAATAACTCATACAGAATCCATACCTATAGGAGGGACATTTCTGAGTAAATTTTCCTGTTCTTAACTCTCCCTCCAATATTAAAATTGTTTTTATTATAGCCTTATACTCTTATTTGTATGTTACTCTATATGATGCTTTTGTTTTATCTAGACCTTATATTTGATTTTCTGCTATCTACTTTTGAATGCCTCATAGAATGCCTTTCATGAAGCAAACATTCATAAACTATTTTTGTCAGCAGTGTGCATAATAATTAACAATAAGACTGTTGGGAGATGGATTTTGTATTAATATTTGTCAATGTAATAAATTGCTATACACAGAATTTACATTTAGAAAGAATATTTATGAAGGTTCATAATGTCCCAGAAAACATGGAAATCCCCATCTTTTCAAAATATTATAATCACATTCATCAACGTGATACAACACTCTTTGGTAGAAACAGAATGAAATTAAAAGAGAAGAAACTAATAGCATTGACAATATGTAAAAAAGAATAATGTAAAGAAATTAATCTTTCACAAACTTGTGCTCGCTCAATTACTGTGATACAGCTTGTTGTAATCAATTCCAAAGGTTTAAGCTATAATGAAATGACAATTTGTTTCTAAGTCATTACTCAGGGGTTTACAAATTAAAAATGCTCTTTATTATCATTTTAATGAGATGTAAAATTGGAAGTTTCCTGTCTTCCCCTGCAGTGAACTTAGAACCAGGGTTGACTATTATCCCCATATCAGATACTGTGTGCTCTACACAGAGCTAAGTGGAAGGCCTCAGGTTTGTGATCCCCAAAGCAAGGAAGCAAGAGAGGAAGAGAGCCCTAGGGTACATTCCTTCTGTATTTGAAGGATGGTATAATGTCCAACACTTTACTAAAAATATATATAAAAGTACAGGCTGACAGTATCTGTAAAACCAAGAGAAATACCTATGCGGGGAACAACCCTCACTCTAATGTCATAGTCAAGGAAGTTTTTCTGGGGAACAGTGGCACTGAGTATCTGATCTTGAACTATCTTTAAAAGGTCCAAGGGATCTGTGTGTGAAGGCAAAGTGTTCCACATGGCAGAAGGTACAATGGGTATTGAAGGATATGGTTACCTACCTGTCACCAAAACTCTTCCCATGCCCTGGCTCTGCTAAGGATGCGTATAAAAACCCCAGACGCTTGTGGTAGCCAGCAGCCAACCTCCACACCCCAGACCCCAAAATGAGCCACATCAGGTGTTTGATAGATTGACTCCTGCTGAATAAAGAAGAGCTTGCTGATGTGAGGTTTGCTTCCCACCTCCTGCCTCCCACCTCCGTCATTTGTGCACCATGTGCTTTCAGGCATGTCATGAAAACTAAAGAAAGGCTCTCGGATTATTAGTTAAGAGTGGCAAAGGGGAAAATAAAAAGGAATTAAGGCTCTTCTACATACACTAAGTCCTAATTCCATTGTGAGAAATGTGCTTCACAATTAAAGGCAATTCATACTATATTTCTCTTCATTCTTAGGGGTTTATAATATGATATTGGGGATATTTATTGCTCAGAGGTTAAGAGTGTGCATGCATGTGTTTTGGGGTATGCTATGTACAAAGTTTGGTATAATGGTCTGATGTGGGATACTCAGAAAAACAGAGGCATGCATATTACTGTTAGAAGCGGGAAGATGTTGAAGGATATATGAAACTAGTAGGGTTTATGGCAATTCTTGAATAGGTACGCAACACTTAGACTGCCAAAGAACACCATAGAATAACCTATTATTGGGTTAATCATTCTAAAGTGACTAACATAGAGGAAAATTTGGGGTGGGAGTAAATAGATATTTATACATTTGATGAATAAGCACTTACTGAGGACTTATATTAATAATGAACTAAAATAGATATGGATCATTACTCTTATAGATTGAGTCTCACTCAGTGATACAGATGATTCTATGCCATGAACAAAAGCCTGTTGGGGAAAAGGTATGAATACAGATATTTTCAGAGTGAGACAGATGCTATTTTAGACAGGATGGCCAAGGGAAGTCTCCCAGATAAGATAGCAAGTGAATACTAACAGTCAAATATTTAACAACCTCTAAGGTACAATTTACTATGTAGCTAAATGATTGATTAAACTCGAATATTTCTACCAGCAGACCTTACTAGAAATAATTCAAATTTCAGCCCTCATAGAATGGCTTAAGGAATGTGAGAGGATCACCCTGTGGATACCTGGCCATGAGGATACCTAGGGGAATTCATGAGACAGTCATATGGAACAGAAAATGCATGGCCCCTGTTTTAGAAGTGTGAGGAACAGCAAGAACACAAACTTGGCAGGACCTGGGCAAGAGGGAGTAAAAGGAGAGGGGATCACGGAGATAGTATGAAGGAACTTTGTTTTGTTTTGGTTTTTTTGTTTTTGAGTAAATATTTGTTTGTTTTAATTAAATCTTTGGACTAATGTGGTATAAATAACCTTAAAGAACAGAGCAAAAACAAGGTACCAAATTAGAGCATGATTGTGAATTATCAAGTTGAGAAATGATGGTAGTGCAGAGCAGGTTATAAGCAGAGGAATTCTTAAGAAGTGGTCAGCTTTAAAGTACTCCAAGTATGGGACAGATCATGGTAAAACATTTAATAAAACTATAGTGTTTGGTAACTCGGAAAACAGACCACAAGTGAGTTGTTAACGTTCGTAACAAAGAGAATAGGGAAAATTCATACCTATGGCCTATAATCGTTAGCTACTGCTATAATAATGCTGCTACCTAACAAACCACATAAAAACTTTCGATCACATAAACAAGTTTTTATTAATCAAGCACCTGTATGTAGGCTGGTGGGGATGTTCTTTCAAGTACTCATAGCTAGAGTGTAAGGAAGTAACAGCCTGGGTTAAAATGGCCTTTCCTGGGCAAATCAGCTCAAGTTTGCATGATCTGTAATCCTCTCACAGGTCACGATAGATTTTGTGTTATGGGACTGGCTGCTTCCAAGACAGAGAGCTTTTGTAAGTTTCTCTTTTTACCATGTTTCCTAACCACTCATTAGCCAAAGGAAGATACATGAACAAGCCTAGGGTCAAAGTGGGAGAAGACCGAAAAGTGAAAGGCAAAGCATCATGCACAGGCTTGCAGGTGTGCTCCCCCAGTGGAGATGCATGGAATAAATTTAATTTTCCCAGGAATAATGTGTGATAAACACGCAGTGCTTTCAGTCAGGGAAGATCACCCAAGCCTTGGGGTCTGTGGTTTTTACTGAAGTTAATTTCGTAGGTACATAGCACCTGTGTGACTAACTTCAGTGACTCAGTGCAAAAGCAGGAGCTCACCATAAAACACATTGTTAACATAAACTATCTGATCAAAGTGGCACAAAGTGGCCTGAGGCCATTGTCATGTAGAAACAGGCATTCGCCATAAATAACATTGTTTGTATAAATTATGTGATAAAACTGGAACAGTGTGGCCCCAAATCTCAGACAAATAAAAATATTTGTTATCAGGCAGAATATTTCAAAGACATAGAATTCATAATGCAGGAGTTGGCAAATGCAAGCCCTTCTTGGGATTTGAGCAGCTCAGCTCTGCTAAATTAACCCTTTCCAATAAGCAGTCAACAGAAAAACAAGGTCAACTGCTACACTTGAAGCACCAAAGCCAAAAACAAAGCCAGGTAAAGATCCATGAAAAGAACAATTGCCCAGAAGACTATTAACTATTTGAGGAAACTACTTCAATCAATCAATCAATCTATCATTTGCAAACCCATTTGCCAAAAGCATAACTTTTAAATCACTAAACTAGCCCCCATGGAAGGTAAGCTGTCCAGTATGCTTTCCTGATGTATGACCAACCCAGACTACAAGAAAAATCATTGTATTTTACATCACTTGTATTGGTCTCTTTGGCATAGCAGTTTAACTTTCACTCTAAATGATAGAATATCTAAAAATAAATCTATCCAAATATTTTTACATCTTACATGAAAATATATGTATATAAAGAGCTTTCTCAAAGATATTAAGGAAACCTAAATAAATCAAGAGATATATCCTGTTCACGATAATGCCCATTCTCAGTATGTTGTCCCAAGAGTACATCATAACACCAAAATGTTAACATAAATTGAGCATATTTAGTTTGAAATAACTGACATGTAATAACTGTATATATTTAAAGTTTCAATTTTATATTAACAAGTAAATATATACCATTTAATCCACCACCACAATTACGATGACAAATATTTCTATCACACTCAAGTTTTCTGGTGCTCCTTATGCTACTTAGTCATGCCTATCTCCTTAGTATTGCTTTGAGGGCTGGCTTTTAAATATTTATTTATTTATTTATTTATTTATTTATTTACTTACTTACTTACTTACTTTTTCAATGCTAGGATCAAATCCTAGGACCTAGCAACAGGACTGTCATCTTTTTGACTCTATAAATCAGTATACATTTTTCAGAATATTATATAATTGGAATCATAGTGTAACAGTGGTCCACTTTATGCTTTAAATATAGCCCTTGCCGCTCTGCCACTGCAACTTATTCTTTAAATGGGCATGTTTCTTTCTCTTCCTCTCTCCCTGCTCCTCACTAATCTCTCCCCCTCCCTAATATCAGGGGAAACAGGATAACCTTTATTCCCCATCCTAGGCAGATGTGTCTTTCCTTGAGTACACATCCATCATAGAAACAAAGTAATCCAGACTTTGGAGATGGTACCAGAAGATCTCAGAAATGACTATCTCCCAAAATAACAAGTGAATTACACATGGATTGTAGCCTTTGAGTCACCTCTTTAAAAGCCCCCTGTTCCTGCTGATGGGCAGAATCACAGCTCTTGAGACAGTAGTCCCCTGGGGTTCTCCTTTGCTACAAAGCAATAAACTTTCTTTTTCCTTTTTCTCAAAACTGTGTCCTCATTATTGGATTGGCATCAGTGACAAGGACGGAGCTTTCAGCAACAATAACATATAAACTTTTAAAAATTGTATGGCTTTTTTCACTCACTTTATTTCAAGACCCATTCATGTTTCTACACATGTCAATTTTTTTCTAATCATTGAGTGGCACTGCATTAGCTAGGTGTAGTAGAAATTGTTCATCTATCACTTCTCGGGCATTTTTCGTTGATTCTAGGCTTTGAGTATTGCAAATAAAGTTATTGTAAACACTGAGATTCAAGTCTTTGTGTAGACATATGCGTCTTTCTCTCAAAGGTCTGGGATTGGTTTGCTGTGTCATAATAGGGATGTGTACAATATTTTTTAAACACACAAAATTGTTTTTTAAAAGATTGTATAATTTACTTTCATACCCCCTGCATGATTGTTACAATGGAATCTTATCATAACCAACCCTAGGGTTAAGTAGTCTTTTTTAATTTAGACTTTACAGTGAACATTAATATAAATTATTGTATTAATGTGAATTTTTCTAAATATTAATAATGCTAAGCATCTATTTATGTATTTATTGCCATCCATTTATCTTCTTACTTTTAATATTTGACTCTTCTCCTCACTCTTAAATTAAGCTGTTTGTGGACTTACTGCTGCATTGTAAGAGTACTTTACATAACCTAAATATAAATTATTGATCAAATATATATTTTGAAAATATTTCCTTCAGTGTGTTTCTTGGCTTTCTTATATTCTTAGCAATGACTTTTGTAGAGCAAATATTTATGATGCCATTGAAGTCTGGTTTATTGATTTATTATCTTTTTAAAAAGTCTTTGTCAAACAAAACATCACTATTTTTTTTTATGTTTTCTTCAAGAAGTTTATAGTTTTAAGTTTACATTTAGGTCTGTACTTATGTCAAGTTAATTTTTGTGGTTTAAGGAAAGAATTGAGGGGATATTTTTAATGGCTATAATTTTTTCAGAATCATTTAGAGATTTTATTTTTACCCCAAATCAATTAGCCATATACTACACAAGGTCTCCTTGTGTAGTATATACTGCTTTATTGATCCAATTGTCTATCTTTGTCAATATTATGCTGTCTTAGCTAACATAGGTTTATTCCATGTCTTCAAGAAGTCTAATCATGTAAATACCAAAATTTGTTATTACATTTGAAACTTTTTGGCTATTTTTGATGCTTTGCATTTCTATGTAAAGTTTAGAGTCATTTTGTTAACTTCCACCAAAAATCTGCTCGGATTTTTATTGGAATTGTGTTTATTTTTCATACCAATTTGGGGAGCATTTGCATCTTAAAAATATTGCATTTTCCAAACTATAAGTATGATATACATTTCTATTTATTTAGGTAGTATTTAATTTCTGTAGACAATATTGATGTAGAATTCAGTGTACAGGTCCTCCAATTTATCCTTAAATATTTTATACTTTTTGACATTAATATAATAACAATAACATGATATTGAAAACATAGCTTTCAATTAAATTTCCAATTTCTTTATTAGATGCATACAGAAATAACATGTTATAAAATCTTCAATAAGAGATCAAATATTTTTGTCCTGTTCCCAACTTTAGAGAGAAAGCATTCAGCCTTTCATCATTAAGTATGACACAATCTGTAGTTTAAAATAGAAGCCCTTTATCAGATTAGATCTTCATTTCTACTTTGCTGAGAGTTTTCCTCATAAATATAGGTTGAATTGCATTAAATATTTTCTGTAAACCTACTGGTTTGCTCATATGAGTTTTCTCTTTGAAGTCAATAGCATGATGAATTACATAATTGAATGCAACATAGCATTGCTGACAAAAGAGTTCTGATAAGCCAAATTTGTTATGATTTTTATTTTCTCTTTTTGTATGTTGTTAGAATCAATTTGTTAAAATTTTGTCTGAAAATTTTAGCTAAGTTTTCGAGGGATTTATGTGTGTTCTTGTGTGTGTGTATAGTTGTCCTAGGTTTTGGTATTAAGGAGATGATACCATCACAGAATGAGTTTAAAACTATTCCTTTCTCTACTACTTTCTGGAAAAGTTTGTATTAGACAAGTATGTTTCTCCCTTAAATATTCAGTGGAAATAACCAACACAGGAATCTGTACCTGGAAATTAATTTGTGGGAAGATTTTCACTACAAGTTCCTTTTCTTTAATATAGTATATTTGGTAATTTTACATAATTTTATACAACCTTACATTGAGGCTGATTTTGCTAAAAACACTATCCTTTCACTTGGGCCTGCAAATATGAATAACTTGGCATCTCTGCGTCTATTTTCCATCTGTCTCCTTTACTCTGAGTCAGTCACCTTGGATTCCAGTAACATGTCTAATGGATAAACATCTTGTAATAAGTGTAGCTAGCCACCAACCCCCTCGGAAAATAACAACGTATCTTTTCCCACAAGGCCCTGGCTGACCAATCCAGAGATAAAGATCAAAGAGACTACAGTTGACTGTATACTTCTGGCCTTGTCCACATAATCTAGGAGCTCATGTGAGTACCCCTGTAAAACTATTTTTTTTCCCAAACCTATGAAAAATAACTTCACTATGTAGAGGTTTTGTAAAATGAAGTGACACTTGAAACCAAAAAGTTATTTCTAGGCTACATTTTTCAGCAACACCACCCCATGTCCCTTGTCATTTTCTATAGGTCCACCCTGATGAGGATACAGAACAGAGGTTACAGGCTGCAAACAATAAGGAACAGTATCCTTGAGAGAATTAGTCTTATGAGGAAAAACAGACATGGGTTATACTTAGTAAAAAATCTTTGTAACCTTTCATAGTATCTGAGAGAATAGATAAATATAGACATATCATGTAGAATTAATGATTTTAAATGAATAAGTAAAATATGCAGGGAACAAGATGATGATAGTAGGCTACTAAATATATAATTGCCAGTGTTTCTCACAATAATAAGGAGTTAACTTATGGCTGAAATAATGTAACAGTGGTCCACTTTATGCTTTGAACATAGCCCTTGCTGCTCTGCCACTGCAACTTATTTTTTAAGTAGACATATTTCTTTTTCTTCCTCTCTCCTTGCTCCTTGCTAATCTCTCCCCTCCCTAATCTCATGGAAAACAGGATTACCTTTCTTCCCCACCCTATGTGGAATTATTTTTCCCTGAGTACATACTTGCCATAGGAACAAAGTAATCCAGATTTGGGAGATGGTACCAGATCTCAGAAATGACTATCTCCCAAATTAACAAATGAATTACAAATCTAGACAGAGAACAGCCTCTGAGTCATCTCTTTAAAAGCTCCCTGTTCCTGCTGATGGACAGAATAACAGCCTCTGAGACAGGAGCCCTGTTTCTCCTTTCCTAGCAAAGCAATAAACCTTCTTTTTCCTTTTTCTCAAAACTGTGTCCTTATTGGATTGGCATTGGGGGCAAGGACCAAGGTTTAGGCAACATTAATAGCAAATATCCCCTAAGATTTTAAAAATGACAATGAAAAGTGTTACCAAGAATAGTTCTTATTTCTGCTTTAAAATATTTTTAATATTGCATATAAAAATATTAATACACTATAAAAAAGTCAAATGATTCATGAATTAATAATAGCACTGACCAATCTTTGTGATTCATCTGACATTTAGTTTGATGAATAGCATTCTTTGCAATCCATAATTGCAAATAAAAAAGCCATTCAAATTAAAATAAAATGTATTATATGCTTCTTAATGTTGATAACACATAATAGCCAAAATTAATTTTCAAAGTTTTGATTATAAAAAAATATTATAAAGAAAAACCAAACGACTTTTAAGTAAGTTCTCAATAGCCCCCAATTAGAATAAAGTCTCCAAAAGTTTTTCTTTATTTCACTAGTATGGAATGACTATTCAGACACAGCCAATGCCAATACAGAATGATACTGATGATAATAAGGCTCTCTTCTATGCTAATAAAACCCTGAGGTAAAAGAGACAGGTAATTTAAATTAGATCACACAATGGTCCAATTGAATTTTAAAATACTCTTCGTAATAAGTACTTTTGCAGCCTTGACTCAATTTAAAGTCAATAATCTCCTGAAAAATGTTTACTGAATGATGTTTTGAGAACTTTTTAAAGGAAGGTTTAATTCTTCCCACATCTTCTCCTATGCAAAGCTTTTCTGTACAAGAGGGTTCTTATCCTAGCATTCATAAATAGCTAACCATCATTTGCAATGAGGTGAATGCAGTTCTAAGTGATTTCCCCACTACTTTGTGCAATTGTGTTCTCATTTTATAGATGAACAAACCAAAGTAAGGAAAGTTCAGTAACTTGTCCAAAGCCACAGGTAATTTAGGAAAAATTGGCCTTAAAATATTTGAATTTGTCTCTATTTTTTTCTACAATAATTTTAGATATACTTTAAATATTAAAAAACAAGGAATAGCTTAAAATAGAAACTAATATCAAAAACCTATTTTTATATTATGTAAGTTTTATCTTTACATAAAACTGTTTTATATTTGCATTATAAAATTTAAAATTTTTACATAAAATATTAAAATATTTCTAATACCACAGTCCAGGGCTACTTTTTTGAGATACAAAGAGCTATTATAAATACATAAAATACTCAAAATTAAGAGAAATATTGCCAAAAGATACAGATGGTTTACAAAAAATAAGAGAAATAAAATGACTCTTAAGTATATCAAAGGATATTAAACTTGATGAAAGTCATGAATATTCTTACCTTTTATTAGCTATCTCTCTCATTATACTTATTCTATTAATATAACCTCTCAATCACTTGAAATGATAAAGCTAATTTTTGATCAAAGATCTTCCTTCTTTGGCCACAGAATAATGCCTTTCTTTCTATGCAACACTTGTTTCTCAAACATTATATTTTTTTCCCCCCAGAGAGATGAGCATCTTGAACCTTGGTTGGATAACAAAGGGAGAAAACATATGGCAAACAACATCTTCAGGATATGAACTCAACATAAAACCAGTAGTTTTTCCATACATCAATAATGAGCTGGAAGAGAAAGAAATCAGAAAAATAATTCCATTTGTAACAATCTAAAAAAATAAAATGTTAATACATAGGAATAAATTTAACCTAGGGAATGAAAGGCCTCTACAATGAAAACTATTGAACAATGAAGAAAGAAATTAAAGAAGGTGCTAGAAGATGAAAAGACCTACCATGTTCATGGAAAGGCAAAATTAATATTGTTAAAATGATCACTTTACCAATAGCAATATACATATTTAATGTAATTCCTATCAAAACAAGAAATATATTTTACAATTAGAAATGAAACCATATATCAAGAATTCAACAATAGACCTTTGAAACACATAAAACGAAAATGAATAGAACTGACAGGAGAAAACATTTTTTTCAAAAAATTCCCTCTCAAAATGTGTTGAATAAGTAAACAGAAAATTAATAATAGAGAAGTCTTGGACAACAGTATAAAATAAGTTGATCTTATTGTTATTTATAGGACACTCTACCAACTTTGTCCAACTACACTGCTATACCTGAAGTTCTGTTCCACCTTTGTGTTAGCCAGCTTTACATTATAACAAATACCTGAGATATCAATTTATTAAGAGAAAGGTTTAATTTTGCTTATAGGTTTAATTTTGCTCCAATTCACTGGTTAGCCTTTTTACTTTTGAGCCTTTGGTAAAGCAACACATTATGGCAGCACCATACGGCGAAACTATTCACCTTATAGATAGGAGGCAAAAACCAGAGGAAGAAGGAACTAGGGGTTCTTCCCACTATCTTCAAGGGCATACCCCTAATGCTGAAAGACCTCCCAGAGGTTCTTCCCCTTAATTTTTCTACCACCTCCAAAAAGTGTCAAGGGATAGGGACCAAGACTTAATTAAACACATGATCCTTTGGACATACTTTACCAAAAAGTATACCATAGCATACTTTTCTTATTTAAATCTCTCCTTCCTTTAATGCCTTCTTCTCCTGGACTGTTACACTTACCTCAATGTTCTTTAGGACACCGTGATATAGAGAAAATTCTGGTTGAAAATAAATTTTAATGCTGTTTATATCTTAATCCATGTGGCTTTATTAAGAATGTTGCAAAACTCAGGAAAGAAGGAAAAATTTAGTGGAATTTTCAGATTATTTTGGCACACGTTCTTTCATCTTGCCTGATACCTACAAATATGTCAATCTTTTGGTGGGACCAAGAAATTGTAAAGCAAAATAGACCTAAGTTAAATGACCTTAGTATAATCCTAAAAATAATTTAATAGTTGAAGTATATAAGATGATATTTATTGATAGTTTTAAAAGAAGGGTCACTAGAAAATTAACTATCCCATCCTAATTACTAGGAAAAAAAACTCTATAACATCATCTCAGAGACAGAATTCAAAGAAAACATTAAGTAATTATACTACAAATTTCAAAAAAATGGCCTATTTTGTTAAATTTCAGGATGAAAACAAAAGCAGAACACTCAATGTTTTTGAAATGATTTTAAAAATATTTATATTTTGGTATATAGTAGTGCTGGTGATAAATTGTATTAGGTAAATATCTATAGAATATTCTTGATAAATGAGATAACCAGATGGAAAGTTCCACATCATTAGTTTTAGGGAAATGCAGGTTAAAACTATTATAAGATCATCTAAAACTATCATAATGGCTACAGTAAAAAAAAATCATATTAGTAGCAAATGCTGCTGAATTCACAAGTTGCTCATGAGAATATAAAAGAGTACACACTCTGGAAAATATGGCAGTTTCCTATGGAAATAAACACATACTCTATATGACCTAGCAATTGTACTCGTGAGTATTTAGCCCTCCCCCAAAATAAAAATATGTTTAGACAAACACCTGGATATCAATAGTTATGTCCATAAAATACTCAAAAAATTCAAATATCTTTCAGAATGGTACTCAGCAACAAAAAGAAAAAAAAAACTGATATATGTAACACTTTGGATTGATCACAAAGAAATTATGCTGAGTGAAAAAAAGCCCAAGACTGTATACTTTAAAGTTACATAGCTGCAACAAGGCAAAGAAGAAGGTCATCAAGGAAGTAATTGTGACTATAAAATGGTAGCACAAGGGATTCTTTTTTTTTTAATATTTATTTTTTAGTTGTAGGTAGACAGAATATCTTTATTTTATTTTTATGTGGTGCTGAGGATCGAACCCAGTGCCTCACGCATGCTAGGCGAGCACGCTACCACTGCGCCATAACCCCAGCCCCAAGGGATTCTTTTAATGATATTGCTATTCTGTGTTAACTATGGCTGTGATGGTAACATAAATCTACACATGTGATAAAATTGTATAGATCTAAATACATACATACACACATTAATGAGTGCAGATAAAACTGATGAAATCTGAAATCAATGGACTGTACCAATATTTATTTCCTGACTGTAATAGTATACTCTATTTATACAATTAGGTACCATGGTAGGAAACAGTACAGTGTATATGGAATTTCTCAGTTTTTGTTTTCAACTACATGTAAATCTACCTTTTTTATATTTTGTTTAGAGATAGGATCTTGTTAAGTTGTTTAGGGCCTCACTAAATTGCTGAGGCTATCTTTGAACTGTGAAACTCTTGCCTCATCCTTCCAAGTCACTGGAATTATAGACATCCACCACCACACCTGGCACATTTTTCTATTTATACATTAAAAAAATTTAGTTTACAAAAAGTAAAAATGTAAAAGGCTTGGCAAAATTGAGCTCTCATTCCAACAGAGTTGGGACTCTATTCAATGAAAGTACATTAAGTAGATTTTAACCTTTAATATCCCACCATGAAATAGATGGCATAAAAGATTAATTTGTTGAAAGAAGTTTAAGAAGAAACCACTTACAAAAGTCTATGCAGAATTAAGTGAATTAATGCTTAATGGTGATCTACACAGAAGCTATAAAGAGTTAGAATGTCTTTTTCCCTCCCAACACCACGGTCATCATCAATGGGAAATGGGAAGGAAGTAACCAAGTATCAACTGTGTTATTAAAGCTTTTTGTTGCTGTGACAAATACTTGAGAAAAATAAACTTGAGGAAATGTTTATTTTGGCTCGTGGTTTCAGAAGTTTCAGTTCCTGATCTGTTGGATCCATTGCTTTGAGCCTGAGATGAAAAAGAATATTATGGTTGTGGCCAAGGAAGCTGCTCACTCCTTAGTAGCAAGGAAGGAAAGGAAGAGAGCAAAAGAGAGGTCAAGGATCAGAAATAGCCTTCAAGGTTACCAACCCAATGACCCACTCTCTCCCAGGAGGCCGTATCTGCTAAGTTTCTACTATCTCCAAATTGTCCACTAAACTATGAATTCATCAATGGATTAATCCTCATGATCCAATTCACTTTCCAAGGCTCCAATTCTGAATATTGATATCTTAAGCACCAACTGTTCAACAAGTTAGCCTTTGAGGAATATTTCAGTTCTAACCACAATACCAGCAAAGACTGTTGCAGGAGACTGACACTTCAAAAAAGCAGCCATTGCCAAAGCATGGAGAAAAGAAGCGAGAAATAACTGCTCTGTCTCTTCTCCCCAAATCAACTTTCTAGTTGCCTAATCCAACCAGACCAGAGAAAAGAGGATCTCAGTAGGCCCAACTCACTGATGTCAGTTTCCCAGGGCCCCTAAGCTAAGCAGAAAATGGTAGAGAAATGATCTAATGGTTAAGAAAAAATTAAATATAGTTTATAGACTCTATAAATATATGCAATGAAATTTTTTTTATAAACTCATTTGTTTGGAAACAAAACATGCTTATTTGTTTTTTGTCACAATCTTCTCCATTTTTTGACCTTCCTTTCTCTGAAACCAACTGTCATTTTAATTCATCATTTTGTTTTCATTTCATTTTTTAAAAGATAAATATCTCTTTGCCTTTTAGATTTTGATCACAGTAGAGACAGGGAGGTAGAATTTTCTTTCAAAAGGCAGAGAGTATATATGTGTGTGAATCTGAGGAATCTTTATCTGTGTAACTGGTTTTACAAAACATGTCCATTTCACATTTAGATTTTCCAACATACAGTTAAGACAAGCTATGCAATACTTAATTCAAACTAATCTGGGTCAATGTAAAAGTAAAATAACTACCTAATGGAAGATTCACTTTCATATACTTATTCTTTGACTTTAAAGAGTCTTGTGAGAAAAAAAATTGCTTGTAATCTCGATTCATCCCAGTGACTCAAGAGGCTGAGGCAGGAGGACTGTAAGTTCAAGGCCAGTCTCAGCAACTTAGTGAAGTCCTCCGGAACTTGGCAAAACCCTGACACAAAATAAAAAATAAAAAGACTGAGGATGGAGTGGTAAAGCACCCCTGGGTTCATTCTTTAGTACTCAAAAAAAAAAAAAAAAAAGTTTATAAACCAGGTTGCCTTTGACAAGGTGTTTTATCTGAGGTACCTCTCCTTCAAGGAAAACCATTTTGTAATGTTCAGCAAGAATGTAGTATTAGAAGTTTTTTTTTTCTTTTAGGGCAGGTACCAGGAATTGAACTCAGGGGTACTTGACCACTCAGCCACATTTTGTGGCTCAGCCCTATTTTGTGTTTTATGTAAAGACAGGGTCTCACTCAGTTCTTTCTCACTCACTCACCTCGCCATTGTTGAGGCTGGCTTTGAACTTGCGATTCTCCTGTCTCAGCCTCCCAAAGTGCAGGGATTACAGATGTGAGCCACTGTGCCCGGCTAGCAGTTTTTTTAATCAGCCCCCAAAATAATATACAACAGTTTTTTTAATCAGTCCCCAAAATAATATACAACTGTTATGGTTTGCAAAATTAACCTTCAAAAGCCCATAGTGAAAGGCTTGGTCACCAGCCTGCAGCACTTTAGTAGGTGGATGGAAGCTTTGAGAGGTGAACCTAGTAGGAAGAAGATAGGTCAGTGGGGATATGCCCTGAAGGGAACCCTGGGACCCCAGCCCCTTCCTCTCTCTGATTCTTGGCTACTCTGAAGTAAGCATCTTCCTCTGCTATCATATTCCATGATATTTAGCTTCACCCATCCTCAAAAGCAACTCAGATAACCAACTATGAAGTGAGAGTCAAAATAAAACTTTTCTATTTTTAAGTTGATTACCTCAGGTATTTGGTAACAGTGATAAGAAGTTAATCCATAATAACTAAGAGATTATTATATTTGTATAATGAGTGGAGAAAAGCCTCAAATTTGTTTTAGACTTTGACCTGAATAACTAAAGCTTGATAGCCATATAAAATTATGTTATAACTTTTATAGGATACTTTTAAGCTTCATTTTATTTTATTTTATTTTATTTTATTTTATTTTATTTTATTTGTATCAGATTTCACCCAGGAGTGCTCTACCAATAAGCTACATCCTCAGCCCTTGTTTTTACTTTTTATTTTGAGACAAAGCCTTGCTAAATTGCTGAGGCTGGCCTCAGACTTGTGATCCTCCTGTCTCAACCTCCCAAGCTGCTGGGATTACAGTCATGTGCCATTTTACCTTACTAAACTTTTTAATCACCATTTATATATTCTTAAGAATCTCTTATCAGAAGTTTATGCATATTAATAAATATATAACAAATATAAATTATCATTGTTGACTAAAATATGGCCTTTAAAAGCCTGCCAAAAAGAAGGTATTAAAATTATGATCACTTAACTGAACAGGCACTTCACAGAGGAAGAAATACAATTGATCAACAAATATGAAAAAAATGTTCATTAGCTCTAGTAATTAGAGAAACACAAATAAAAACTACTCTCAGATTTCATCTCACTCCAGTCACAATGGCAATTATCAAGAATATAAGCAATAATAAGTGTTGGCGAGATTGTGGGGAAAAAGGTACACTCATACATTGCTGGTAAGACTGTAAATTGGTGCAACCATTATGGAAAGCAGCATGGAGATTCCTCAGAAGACTTAGAATAGAACCACCATTTGACCCAGCTATCCCACTCCTCAGTTTATATCCAAAGGACTTAACATATTACAGTGATGCAGCCACATCAATGTTTACAACAGCTCAATTTACAATAGCTAAACTATGACACAAACCTAGATAACCTTCAATAGATGAATGGTTAAAGAAAATATGGTATATATACATGATGGAATATTACTCAGCCACAAAGAAGAATGGAATTATGGCATTTGCAAGTAAATGGATGGAACTAGAGAATATCATGCTAAGTGAAATAAGCCAATCTCAAAAACAGCAAAGGCCAAATATTTTCTCTGATAAGTGGATGCTGATCCATAGTTGGGAGTGGATAGGAAAGAATGAAAGAACTTTGGAATGTGCAGAGGGGAGTGAGGGGAGGGGAGAGACTGTGGGAATGGGAGGACTGTAGAATGAGATAGACATTATTACCCTATATACCTACATATATGGTCATACTACTGGCATTACTCTGTACCATGTACAGCCATAGGAACAAGAAGTTGTGCTCCACTTGTGTATAATGTGTCAGAAAGCATTCTACTCTCATGTATGAATAATTAGAACAAATTTTTAAAAAGCAAAAAAAAAAAAAACCAAACCAAAACTGTGATCACTTTAAATTCTAATCAAATATATGTGAAGGGAATTCAATGCTTTAAATTCAATCTATCTTTTGAATGTGTAAATCAAAGTTATACTTATTAGTACTAATGAAATTTAGTCTTTAATTAAATCTTACTTATTCATTATACAAATTTAAAATATCATTAAAATTATATGCTGCAAGTAATTACTGAAAATAATTCTACTTTTAACAATCTTACAAAAATCCCATATAACACAATATTTATATCAGACTCTGTAGCTTTACTTTACGTAAGTTTTTTTTGAACATAGTGAAATTGGTAATTATTTTCCATCACAAGACAATTTTCTCTCTCAATAAAAAACAAGACAATAAAAAACTAAAGAACCTAAATTCTGTTCAGTTCACCAATGGGGAAGCCTAAATGCAAGGCCTTGATAGCCAAAAAACTGTTGTAGGCAGGACACTCATAAGGATGCTATCCAGATACCCCTATCCCTAACCTTTATTCAGTAACAAGAGTGGAAAGACAGAGTCTCACCAAAAAACAGGAGTTATGAAAAGTAAGTAGCACTAACTTTCTAAGCAAAAATAACATGCATAAACTATAGACAGATTCAGAATAGGAACGACTGTCCTACAATAATAGTTTGGGATCTACTTTGTTTTTTAATGAACCAAAGGATCCAAAAGAATGAGGGCATTATGTAAGTATTATATAAAATATCACATCAAAATTAGATGCCAGATATTTTGTACAGAAAAACATGTTTTTTTCTCCAGTGCTTACTGCACATTAACATGCAATTAAATATTTGCTTTTAAATTATTCAAAATTTCTCTTAGAAAGGTAAGAATGCATTGATACCTTCATCTCTAATGATAATTTATTTTTGTCTCATGTTGAAGAATCAATATCATGATTGTCTATACAACTACACAATAAATAATAATGGTTGCCAAGCTAATACCAAGGATCATATAAGCAAATAAGATTCAGACACATTAAAGCTCTGACCAATGTCAAGCTTTAATAGGAATTTCAAAGACATAAGCCAGAAGGAGGCACAAAGCAGAGAGAAATGAGACATTGGCTCCCATGGCTTTCCTTTCCATGTCAGACATGTGCTCTCTAGTCCATATTAATAGATGAGACCATTAAAACCTGAGAGAGATAAATATAATTGCTAACTCCCATGAAGAATGAAAAAGCAATATGCCTTATGCATATATAATATCCATCTAAATTAAGCATTCAAAAAACCCCCATCAGATGACCACTCTGATCAACTTTCCAATTCATAACTTGACTCTTATCTTGAATACCTCTACTATCCTATTTCATACTCTTCCAGTTTCACATTTAGGTCTTTTATAGAACCAACCATGCACTCCATGGAGATTACTAAATATCTGTTTCCTCAGTGTCAGCAATATTGACATTTTGGGCTAGATAATCATTCATTATGAGGAATCATCCAGTACATTATAGGTTGGTTTAGCAGTATTCCTAATCTCTACCAAATTGTTAGTAGCAACTTCACAACTGTGACAAACAAAAAGTCTCCAGAAAATGTTAAATTCAGAACTGCCAATTATCTCCCATTTGAGAACCACTGCTATTTATTGAGTATCTTTATCCAAAAATCCTATGAACATTTAAATGCCAACCTTAGACTGCTTCACCCAAACCATTGAAAAAAGACCAAGAATCCCCACTTCAGGTTGTTGTTTTCCTCTAAGTCAATCTTTTCAGGATTTATGACTATCAGAGGACAAATTCTTTCCCCATCCAAGCACTTTTCATTCTAAATTATAATTCTCTTAACAGCATTTTTATTTATCTAGACTATGACAAATAGATTGAAATTTTCATGGTGCTGTATGCTGCAAATGTGGATACATTATTTTTCAAAAGTTATCTACACTCAGCATAGTAACAGAGCCAGGTGTTCAGACACTTTCTCTTGAACATTCCCTTGGTTCCTAAGAACTAAGTAGTTAAAGAACCCAAGATTCGACAGATCCCAGATTGTGTATCTAATATCATCTGTATTAGTGAGATTTAATTAGATGTCTTTCCAATCATGACTGCTGGGTAATGTCATCTGTATATTCAGGCATTCTAACTGCTTTACTTTAGGAGGAGCATCCCTTTTGTGGGTGGGGAAATGGGTGAAACAGTTACCATTCTCACAGTAGTTCTGTTACCCCCACGCTGTAAACCACTGAAGCAAATGTGCTGTAATGACATCTAGAAACATCTGCTTACAGAAGTTTACAACTACTTACAAATCAATTATCAATGGAAAAAGTTCCTTCTATATAATAGAATCTAAAATTAGCAATGTAGCCACTGTACTAATTTTTGGGCTGCAAATTTCTCATACTCGTTGCTTTCTCTCATTATCACAAGAGAAATGTTTCTTTCATAGTCTGAAAGATATTCAGGCTAAAAGTCTGGAGATATTGGCAAGCTCACACACTCTCTCTATAGGCCCTATATGAGTGTACTTTTCTGCCTTTCCTTAACTTTCAGTGCTTGCTGGCAATTTTTGGTGTGTATTTGTTTGTGGATGCACTTCAATCTTCACCTCCATCTTTACCTGGCCTTTGTGTTTGTAACCAAATCTTTCTTTCTTTATGAGGATAGTAGTCACTGGATTAAAACCTACTTAATCCAATAAGACCTCATTTAATGGCTAAAGACCCATTCCCAATAAGGTCACACTCACAGTTTTCTACCCAGGACACCCCATGCTTATTAACTGTAAGAATTCATACCAGTAATGATTTGCCCACTTCATCTAGTATTTCTCTGAAAATGTATGACATCTTTAACAGAATACCACCAGTATTTATAGCCATGAGGCTTTAGCTTGCAGCTCTCTGTAGGTAACCAATGTCTTTCAGGTAAACAGTGGCCTTACTGGTGTTACTAAGTGGTAAATAGGGCGTGGCATCATACAACCATACAGGCATAAAGGAACCTCCTAAATCTAGAAAATACATTTCAAGAGCTTTTCCTATTTTCTCCTGCTCTTTGAAGGGTTTCATTTTCAATAGTACTGACAGCAGGAGCCAAAGAATAAAAAGTCGTGGTGTCTTTTCCATAGCATGCCATACCCTGTCAGTCTATTCAGCCCATTCGTTCCTGCAGTTCTATGTCCATTTCCTCCTAATTTCATTAACAAGATTTTTCCTTATAATTTGACTAAAATATTTTTCTTCTTTATATTTCTTCTTTATGTTATGGGTAGGCAAATATTCAAGCATCAGATTTTTACCTTATTTTCTCCTCCCTGCATTTTTCTTGCCAAAAAAGAAATTGCCTTAACCATATTTTTCATGAGTCTTAAAGATAACTTGATTCATCATGTCAACTTAGCTAACACAAATGATTAGACCATTCAATCAGAATCAACGATCCTAAATATCAAGCTTTCCTGATGATTCCAAGTATATTAAACATTGCAAAGCTCAGGCAAAGCAGAAAAATTTGAGATATCCCATGTTTATATTAAAGTGTTTACTCTAGAAAGTTATATGATTTTGGGAGGGGAGTTCTTAACATATAGCCATTAATTGTGAGGTTAACATTAAGAAACCCTATATCAGGAATATAATTTATCATTCTTTCATAGGAACTCTTGATCTATCAAATATCAGAGCAAACTTGTATGGTCAAAATTTCCCCAGAAGCTCAATTTTCATGGACCAGGCCATCTGCCTTCTTTCTTTCCTCAGGAGGGGCCCCATATTTAAGGAGATAGGAGTGGATCACAAGAAAACTGGTTTATCTCCTCTCATAGGTACTTTTCTATGGGAATAATTTTATTGATCGTTCAAGATGATAGATTTTTGTTGTTGTTGTTGTTGTTTTTTACTTTAAAAATAAGAGGAATAGGATAGACATTCCCATTCCAAAAAGAAGTGGGTAAGAAGGAGTAATAGGTCCCAAGGAGATTCAAAACCCACTAGTGCATATTTAAATCTCAATGGTTAATAATGATCTTTAACTCTGTGTTCTGTGTGGTGGAAGTTGTATCCACAAGGCTCTGGGTGACCCACCTCCCTCCATACCTTTATAAGCTGTAGCTCTCATATGTTGAAGCCACATGCCTTTGGCTCTTCCAGGCTGGAGTTACTCACTGATGGCTTACATTCTGGGGTCTCAGGCATGGCCTTATCCCCATGGCCTCCCTAGATATAGTCCTAGTAGATACTGCAATGGCTCCCAACTGTGGCATGTCTCTGCATCATCCTTTGTAGTCTAGGAGAAGGTAACCATGTCCCAAAGTTCTGGCATGATTGCAGACTCAGCACTATGTGCATCCTGCTGTGCCTCACTTTTTGAACCTGAGAAGAGGGGGCCTCAGTCATTTGAGCCACAGCTGGGGTGGCCAAGAGGAACTGGGTCAACCTATGGCAAAAGCTTCCCTGGGAAGTGAACCCTGAGCTCTCATGGGAGCCCTAGGCCCTTCCCCAGAAGCTGTTCTCCCCGAGGCATTTTCATTTGTACACAGGACAGTTGTAGCATGCTAGGCAGAGCTGTTGTTATTGTCATTATTTGGAGATTAAATAGAGTTTAAAGATATTCCTATGAGTGGACTTGTGATAAGTGATGTTTGTATAGACTTGGCTGGATTAAGGGATACTCAGAGAACTGAAAAAGCATTGTTTATTCTCAGTGCTTCAGTAGGCACTGGGCCACTGAGCCCATCCTTCTTCCAATGAAAGGGAAATCCAACATGGTTTGACATTTGATTAGAATGGTTGGGTTGCCCCAGGTATTTAAGAGAGTTTCCAGGGAAGATTTGAATGTGAGTTGGTGGATTGAGTGTATAAAATTTGTTGCCAATTTTTGACCTTAGTCCTTTTTCCCTCTTTGAATCACAGGAAACAATAAAAGACCAAGCTGGGCGCAGTGGCACACGCCTGTAATCCTAGCACTTTGGGAGGCTGAGATGCAAAGGCGAGGTGCTAAACAACTCAGTGAGACCCTGTCTCCACATAAAACACAAAATAGGGCTGGGGATGTGGCTCAGTGGTCAAGTACCCCTGAGTTCAATCCCCAATACCAAAAAAACAATAAAGACCAAACTCCACCTGAGCAGTGAAGGAAGGTTTATTCTAAGGCAAGAATAGGAGAAGCAGAGAAATAGGCTTACAGATCAGCATCTCAACCCAACGTATAGTTGGGAATACACACACACACACACACACACAGATATATATATATATACACATATGCACACATGTATATACATATACACATATATATATCATGCACAATATATATGGCATAATTATATATGACAATATTTAATACATTGTACATATAATATATATTACATGTATCATATAATGCATAAGGTATATGATATATTAAATGAAGTGGAAGGATAGGCTAACAAAGGAGAGTAATGGTCATGTCTTTTCTAGGAATAGGCAAAAATTTTCTGGGGATTTGGGTGCTACCTATTTTCATTCCTTGTATGGTTCTCTCAGGTCATTGTGGCAATCAACACTATCATGGTGCTGAGGACAGGAGTGTCTTTTAGCAAGCAGATGGAATTACAGCGAAGCTAGAGATTGCATGAAGGTCATTCTGGCAGCCAACATAGATCCAACCACTTTCAGCTAGCCAATGAAGAGGAACTTGTAGCCTTCAGGCATCCTGTTCTCAAAGATAAGCAAGATTAGGATAGGGTGGAAATTGAGATAGGTCACCCAGGAAACACAAGATTAGAGTGGGATAATAAGTCTACCCTCAATGTGAGCAGGCGCTATTCAATGTGCTAGGGACCTAGATGGGGCAAAAAGGCAGAGGAAGGGAATATTCTTGCCTTCTCTCCCCTGAAGCAGGGAAGCTGTTTTTCTCCTGCTCTTGAACATCAGAACTCCAGGTCCTCTGCCTTTTGTCAATCTCTCCAGTCTCCAGCCTCAGACAAAAAATCATCAAATTTTTTGGTTCTAACACCTTTAAACACAAACTAAGCCACACTACTAATGTCCTGTCATCTCTAGCTCACAGATGGCCTATCTTAGGACTTCTCAGTCACCATCACATAGTAACTCAATTTCCCTAATTAATCTCTTCTCATATTTCTCACTTTCTTTTTCCTCCTCTATCTATATATAGAGACACACATATATACACATGTATACAGAACCAATAGGATAATACATTCTATTGGTTCTGTGTATCTGTAGAGCCCTGACTAAAACAGAATCAGTCTGCATTTATTAAAAACAGCTTGTTTATTGAAATGGTTGCCATATTTGAATGTATGTTTTTAAAAAATCACAGTAGTTAGAAATGAACAGTTGAGTACATTTCTAAAATTGGAATATCTATAATGCAAAGTTGATGATATCAGCACTGATGGTATCTTCATTTTGTCTAGAACCAGGTGTTAAAGAATTCAGATCAGCTATCCAAAAGTAACTGATATTTTACATGATTTAGATATTAGATAATGTGTGAATTATTAAAGTCATTATGAAAAACAAAACAAGGAAGAGTCAAAATAACCTAAATATGATTTTAAAAGATTAAAAGAGAAAATAAGGAGACTAAGGGTAGTGATAAAAGAAGTAATAAGAAAAGATGAGTTCAAGGACCTAAGCTTACAGCCAAGTTTAAATGAATTATTACTGAAAATAAAATGAATTGTAATATCTTCAATAATGTCTATAGTATACCATTCTTTATAGGGAATTTGTTTTAAACTAGGTATCTCTTGATTTTCTTAGTGCCATGGAGTACTTCAATTTCATTCATAGATTCCTCAATTCCCAGGAGATTTAAGAAATATGTAGTTATGTGTAATATCTCATGGATAGAATTATATTCTTTTACATCCACATAAGTTTGTCTAGATTATGAATAATAAATTCTTCTAATTTTTAAACTAGTGATAATATGTAAAATAATATATGATAATAATAATATGATAATATGTAAAATATTATCACTGAATTAAATTTCTTCCTTTCCATATAGTTTAAAACTGATCATGTTACTTTGCAGAAAACTACTTTCAAATAAAATCTAACCTCCAATTCTAACCTTTAAAAGAAAAGCTATTTATGGAAAGCCTACAATTTGCTTCCTTTAATTTTTTAAATGGCAGTAGTTAAAAAAAATAGTTTGTGCCGGGCATGGTGGCTCACACTTGTAATTCCAGCACTTTGGGAGGCTGAGACAGGATGATCGCAAGTTCAAAGCCAGCCTCAGCAATGGTGAAGTGCTAAGTAACTCAGTGAGACCCTGTCTCTACATAAAAAACACAAAATATAGGGCTGGGGATGTGGCTCAGTGGTTGAGTGACCCTGAGTTCAATCCCTGGTACCAAAAAAAAAAAAAATAGTTTGCTTTTATCCTTAGATTTTTATCTATCATTGACAGATAATATCACAAATATTTTAAAACAATATAAAGGTCAGGCTGATATGGTTTAATCCAAAGCAATTTTTGGGTATATTATAAAATACAGACAAAAGATGATGATTTAAAAGAATGCCTATTAGAAAATACTATTTAGATGTTGATTTATACATTAGTACACAAATGTTCAAGCTTAAGTTTCTAGTATTGATTTTTTCAATTGAGAATTCTAAAAATAGTTATATTATTTTCTCTAAATACAAACATTCTTTCATTGGTTTAAACAAAATACGTCTTTTTTGAACAAAAATAATTATCTCAAAGTTCCTATTTAATGATAGCATCATAAAAGAATGATGATACAAATAATAAAAGTACAGATACCAAAATAACTTGGACATTTTTCCAGTATTTATTTTGAATGAATTGGCCTGAAATTGTTCCAGGTAAAGATGATTAAATATATAACCTTACCAATACTTCTTGTATTCATGTGAAAAATAACTTGATCACAAATCAAAATCTGCTATTTGGAGCATTTGCTCTTATTATCCTTGAAGCAGCATCATGGTGAAGCCACATTTTCCTTCTGTCCACTGTCTGTTCATTGGTCAAGTGTCGCTCTCCTAATAACCTCTGTGTGGACTCCTCTTGTTACCTTTCTAGCCGTTCTAGTATAATAATACCTATCATTAAAGTGTCCAAGGCTCCACACTAATCATATACAACACACATCCTAAATTTTAATTCAGAGCACTACAGATTTAGACTTGAAATCCATAAAAGTCCATTTAACCATACTTCATATTTCTTGGTAACATGCAAACTAAGTCTGTAAAAATTTTGTTTTAATGAAGCCAATTTATTATATAAAACTTTGTATAATATCTCCATCACATCATTGAATTTAGAAGAAAAGAAAAACTGGAGAGTTCATTACAACTTTTTGTCTCAATCATGCATAATGCCCTCATAAATTTTAAATAGATTTTCAAGAACTGCTTGATTTAAAACCATCAATTTCTACCAGCTAAGTTACAAAAGCCTTAAACCTTCAAACTCTTCTATTTACAAGTTCTAGAAATGGGATTATTTGACCACTTCAGCCATCTGGAGAAGACAATTTTTGATAATTATTTATAGGTTTCCCACTATTCAACACATTTGAAATTGAGCCCTGATGATGCAAAGTGAACAAAAGAAAACTGCTCACAGAAAGCTCATTGCTAGATGGAAGAAATGCAAAGCTTTGTGTTATATGTAAAATAAGTAAAAAATAAAAATTACATATTGTAGTAAGAAAATTAAAAAAAAAAAACTAGATGTCAATATAGAGAAAAGAAAAAGAGGATGAAGATGGGGACTTCTGTCAATAGAATAGTCTGAGAGTCCCAGGTAAAAACATGATTTTCTAGCTGTGATTTCAAAGACAAAAATGAATCTATCTATGAAAAGGGTAGCAAGAAAAGTGCACTCCAGGCATTGCAAACAGCCTGTACAAAAGACCTACAGTGACAAAGAACTGGACTTAGAAAAGGAGCTGAAAAACTGTGAGCTTACCTCTACTTGGCCTGACAAGGAAAAAGTTCCAAGACCTTGACACATCAACAAGGACAAAACCATGAAGGAACTTTCAGTATGTAGTATGATTTAATTGAAATGGGAAAAAACTGAAAAGTTTTTTTTTTTTTTTTTTGGTACTGGAGATTGAACTCAGGGGCATGCGACCACTGAGCCACATCCCCAGCCCTATTCTGTGTTTTATGTAGAGACAGGGTCTCACTGAGTTGCTTGGTACCTCGCCGTTGCTGAGGCTGGCTTTGAACTTGCGATTCTCCTGTCTCAGCCTCCCTAAGTGCTGGGATTGTGCCAAAGTGCCTGGCTAAAACTGAAAAGTTTTAAACAGTGAATTTTTATTAAACTATAATTGGGTAACTCTGCTACTGGAGAAATGATGGAAGGAGATAAGAATGAAAGGATGAGGACCAGATTGGTTCTTTTAGGGATCCAAGGAAAAGGTGTTGCTGCTTGATACAAGTATTTTTATAATAAAAATACTGCTAAAGAATTTGATACTAGAATAAAATAAATGAAAAAAATCAAAAATGCCTTACCTACCCAGTCTCTAACTCAAGCAAATGATTGAGTGTCTGTGCAAAATACTGAGACTGGAAAATCAGACAAGAAGGAATTTGAAGAAAGGAAAATAAGAATTTAGTCTCAAAGTCTGAAATTTCTCTGAAGCATCAAAGTCTTTAATACTAGCATGGAACATAGAAAATGGGCTTGAGATGTATATATTTTGGAGACATCAACATAGAGAATAGAAAGCCAGATGTGATGATTAAGGCTTTTATCTGATTTTACTCAACATTACTGGGCTTATCTAGAAATTCTTATTGCTTACCATTTTACTTGGAACTCAGTGGGACTTTTTTTTCCCACCTTATCTCTGTCTTGGGATAAGGATAAGGATGGAATGTAAAACAGTCTTTTAATTCTGACCTGAGTATTTATTATCTAATACTTTCTCTGTACCTGGAACCAATACCTAAAGCTCAGGCTCTGATGTCTAAATTCTTACATTTGTGTTTTCCAGCCTTTTGTTTATTATTACCTTCTTTAGGAGGCTTTATGGATGGATGATTTATCCTAATTTTTCCCCATGAAATTTTATTGCCATAGACAAACTATAATGTCTTGTGATGTATCTCTCTCATAAAAAGAAGTAAAGAGAAAGCTTACTCATTTTTTCAAAACAGATCAAAAATGACTAAATAAAATTTTCTAGTAAAAATTAAAAGCTAATAACAATTTATATTAGCTGAGTAGCTTTTATACAATTCATTGACAAAAAATTATATAGAATTATATATGCAAATTAGAAATATGTATAAATACACAATAATAGCAATGTAATCAAATTTTTAAATTAATGATTCAAAACCCTTTTCTATCAAAGTAAACAACAGAAAATTAAATTAACTGCTTAAAATTACTTTTACAAACTTAACTTTCAACTTTTATTTAATATGAGAAAATAACTTTTAACTGTTGGATAGTCATTCAGGTATTGTGGATTTTTTAAAAATCTTTTTAGTACTTAACATAATTAAATCTAGGTCGACTAACACTGTAGAAAGAATAAAATACAAACAAGTTTTACTTACTCCTCAAAGCCAAGTACATATGAAAGCATTAAAGATTGAACGTAAACTACCAGATCCACAGGGCAGCCAATGAGAGCCAACAGGCCTATATTGGCTATTTCTGTTGATATGACTTCTAGATTCAACAAAAGACTAAGATGAAGCCCACAAATTGCCACCATCTATTCATTATAGTTTATTTGCATTAATTGTGCACACATTCTGTACATCTTTCAAGAATTCAATGTCAACAGTCCTTTTGTGATACCCAAGAAAATCACATGAAAGAAACTGAATAGTAAGAAATTCGATGTTGTAGAATAGGGTTAAAATTTAGCGGGACACAGACATAGCAATAAGTTTTGTTTCTTTTCTTTTCCTCCTCTGAGAACCAATTTTCATTCTCTGGGTCTTATCATTCTAAGAATGAATGCTTTACATAGCCAAGGCCTAAGGGTATAATATTGTCCTGGTTACCAGCTCTATTGCTGTAGACTGAAACCCTCTATAGATTTCCAGGATTATGAAATCCCATACATCTCACTTCCGGAGACTTAATAATCCTTTTAATATGAGTAGCGTATACAATAATATATAAATTGGTAATTAAGTCCTAAATTCAAATCTTAAATTTTTAAAAACCGTGGTAGATTTAGAAATGATAATAAAATACTAAAACATTTTTTTCTAATGCTACATTGCTTTAATTCTATATTTTGTATAATTTTGCAGAGGTGTCAATGGAAGATGATCAAAAAAACATAAATAGGTATTTGGGAGAAAAATAATTAATGTCTGGTACAGTTTTAAAATATATGCTTGTACTCATTTCTATTTTGGGATTCCTTGACCTTATTCTTTAACATGTCAGCATTTTCTTTACAGTCACAGTGATCCATGGATAATCTAGCCCAGAGTTTTCTGAGAGCCTATAAATTATTTCACAAAGTAGGTTAAACTCAATCTAAAACTTGATAGAAAATGAATATCTAAATGAAATTACTGATTAGAGAATGCTCCTCCATGTCTAATATTGCAATATCCTGGGAAAAGGACGGAAATGGCAATTAGTTCACAATCATTACATCTGCTTTTTCTATTCAATCTCAGGAAAATTCATTGCCCAAAATGCATTTTTAAATGCAAACATGAGAGTATTGTCTCTGAATAATCTCATTTAATTATTTAAGTACAAAAAAAGTTGTGCAGCTAAAAATATCAAGATTTTTTTTCCCCAGGAAATAATATTTGCAAGTAATCTTCAAAAATCGCAGCTGGAAGTGAAAGAGTCTTATTATCAAATTTAGTAAAGTACAGAGCAAGGCACAAGTGGCAATTTGCTGATCACATGAAGAGGGATGAATTTGGCAGGGTGAAAGAAGTAAACAGCAGCTCCAGAGCTGTGAGGCTCCCCAGAGTCACATCTATCCTCTCAGGGACCATAATAGGCATATTCTACCTACTAATCATATCTTGAGAAATCTTTGCAGCCTTTAGAATAGTTAATGAATAGTTGTCTAGATCTGCCACTGATTGAAATAGTTTAGGACACAGTTAAATAAGACAGAAAATGTTCTATGCAAGTTCAATTTGGCTTACATTCAGGAACATAAGCTTTCTAAATTTTTCTTTTTTTTTCTTCTCACATTGAAGCTTTAGACCTGTAGCCTGATGTTCTGAAAACCTACATTATATTTTGTTAAAAGCAAGAGATTTTTTTTTGTATGTGAATGGTCTATCAGCCTCTTAAATTTCTAATACTTTCTATCTAGATTACTGTTCCATCTTATGTTTTAAACTCCTCAAATGCAAGATCCATTAAGTTTTAACTTACTCTGAATAGCACCAAGTATAATGCCATTTACAAATAGGTGTTTAAAATGCTCTGGATGATAGAATGATGGTGTTGACCTATAGTCTCAGCAAAGAACTAAAATTAATAAAAAAACATAAGTATGAGTCTAGTACAGATAGGCTTTTATCTCTAAATGTTTTGCCTAAAAGGTTGGTAATTAGTAGAGTTGAAAATACTTTAAAATACTTAGCATGGTACTTTGTTTTTTAAATTGTAGGCAGGGCACTCTATCACTGAGCTGCATCCCTCAGCCTATTTATTTATTCATTTTTTGAGACAAGATTTTGTTAGGTGGCCCAGTCTGGCCTTGAATTTGAAATCCTCCTGTCTCAGCCTCCTGAGTTACTGCAATTATATGTTAGAAATACCGGAGTGCTGAAATTTGAAATCAGACACATACTCAAATGTTATGCTGCAAGGCAAATTTTACCTCTTCAGAAGGATCTATTACCAAATAATCTGATAAGCAAGTACAGTGGGCAGGAAGTCTACCCAGGTTTTTATCCCTAAGGCAGCACTGCCTCTTGCTTAGATAGGAGGAGCTGGGGGTTGCAGTCTACATGACTGACTAATTTAAAATTGGGAAGGGCAAGGGGAAAGGCTATAGTTATGACTGGATCACCTACAACACTACAGGCATTCTGATTGAAAGACTAAGGACAAAGGGAGATATGTTGTGGGGGGGATCAAAATGGCTACATTTCAACCGCATGGTTTAGTTTATAGCAAACACATTTTTGTTACATATGATAAATTCAGAATACATGTTTAACTTTGACAAAAAAAAGAACACTAATCTTACATATGTAATATGTCACCATACCCACCATCATGGTTCTTCTAAACACAAAACATTAAACAAAAGGTTTTAGTAGGACTTAGTTCTTAGAAAAGTTAAATGATCATGCATCTATTTTCAAAAAACTGTGGTGGATTGGGGCTATAATGAATGCAGCTAACAGAACATATTCTTTACATTAATATTTTCATCTTAATTTTTCAAGAAATACATTTGGACTATGAAAAATGTCTGCAAATTTTAGGATTTTAATAAATATATACTTATCACTGCTTCTTTAAATTTGACTGACAATCATCCTTTTTGCCAAAAAACGCTCTCTTAATTAGAAGCTCATTATCACTTGGGAACCATGTTACTTTGGGCAAGTCATTTTATTTTTTTTAAATTAATTTCTTTATATGTTATAAAAATATTTTTCCCTAATTACCACACAGCAAATTTCAAGTGAACTAAAATAAAATTATTTTAACATATTTATTATTTTACTAGCATTTTTATTAATATTTATAAACATATATATTTCTAGTTTTATGCTTTGTTACATTTTGATCCTACAGGTATTTTAATTTTATAAAATAGAGGAACACTTTTTTTCTGTTTAGCATAATTTTCTAAAAATCAGAAAAGACATTATATTTGGACTTATGAACGAATTACCTTCTGAAGTGCATTGAAGTGATTTCTTTGGGAAAGAGGCATTTGGAAGAAAGTTTAGCTGTATGAAAACAGCAGTTATACATGTATCTATCAACAGATTGGTCTTTTTCACCATTTTGCTTCAACTGGTTTTGGTAACTAGTATTTTCTAAGCACCCATTTAGTCTAGCATTTCATATTTACACTTTTTGAAATCTTATGTTTTCTTCTATTTCATGATTTTCTTTATTCATCTCTATGTTTATTCCTTAATTTTTTGGTTACATTTGTTAATTGTGTGTGTTTGTGTAATTATTTTATGTATTCGAATACACATTTTTGTATTTATTCATTTAATTATACTTCACCTTCATTTTCATAAAAAAATTTCAAAATATTTTCATTTTTGTTTCTTTCACTTCTTGAGGTGAATGCTCAAGTAATCTAGCTTTTTTTCTGTGTAGATAGGCTTTGTGTAACAGTGGTCCACTTTATGCTTTGAATATAACCTTTGCTGCTCTGCTACTACAATTTATTTTTAAAATGAACATGTTCCTCTCTCTCTGCTCCTCCCTAATCTCTCCCCGTCCCTAACCTCAGTGGAAACAGAATTACCTTTCTTCCTCATCCTAGGCAGAGTTATCTGTCCCTGAATACCCACCCACCATAGAACAAAGTAATCCAGACTTTGAGGATGGTATCAGAAGATCTCAGAAATCTCAGAAATTTGTCTCCCAAATTAACAAGTAAATTACAACTCCAGACAGAGAACATGTGGAATGTAGCCTTTTAATCACCTCTTTAAAAGCCCCCTGTTTCTGCTAATGGGAAGAATCGCAGCCCTGTGTTTCTCCTCTGCTAGCAAATAATAAGCTTTCTTTTTTCTTTTTCTCAAAACCATGTCCACATTCTTGGATTGGCATTGGGGACAAGGACTGAGGTTTCAGCAACAAATTTGGCACCCAAATGGGACCCCAAAATTGCCCCCTTTGGGTTTCTTGGGCAGGTCTGTCTCTCCAATGAAGCCTTCTTCCATGCTGTGGATTCATGGTACTGGTTAACTTGTTGAGAGCCAAAGGCAGGAGAGTTAGGAGATGGGTGGGTTTGTCTCCAGTTGAACCAGAGGAGATGTCCCTATGAGTAAAGGGAGGGACTGAGGGACCATCCCAGCAGCTGCTGAAACTCCTTTTGCTTTGGGGAACTCCCACCTTCTCTCCTTGAACAGTACAGATTGCTCCATCATGGTCTACTTTGAGAAAAAGAAAACTGAGCCCAGGAAATTCATGAAAACTTTGGCCATTTGGCAAGTCCCCTGGTGTGCACACCAAGACCCTTGATTCCATACACCTGAGTCCTCTTTGTGGGAATATCTGGTCCCTCTTTCTGGGGACATCTGTAGTGCCACTGGTATAGGAGTCATAGTTAAGCAGGAAACTTAACTCAAGAACTTAGGGATATGTACTCCCTTCTGACCTGTTCTAGGTTCTTATCTGTTTGTTGGCCTTGGGTTTGGGAATTCTCTCTGGTTATCTGTTTTGTTTGTATCTGCTACTGCTGCTTTTAAGATGTGTCCAGTACTGCATTGATTCTATAGATAGTCTGTTGGAAAGATCTTGGCTGCTCAATTTAAAGGTTCTCATCTGTCGGCTATGGTTTGGTTGTCACTGTGTTTCTTTTTTTGTACAATTTTGCAATTGGAGTTGGTCTGTCAGAGGTAAAGTGAGTTGAAGAAAGGACTACCTATAAGTCTAAGATAACATTTTACTGTAATTGGTTTTTAAATATCTTTCTAGATTATTGTATAATCTTGCAGTGGGAGTTCCTGTCAAAGGTAAATTAAGTGGAAGAAATTTGTTCATGCAGGTCTGTCTAAGGTCCTGTCAGCCCTGGTTTCAGTGATCCTCTCTTGTCTGATTTTTTTTTTTTTTTTGTCTATTACTGGCCCTTTAAGACATAGGCCATACTGGGTTGATCTTCCCAGTAGTCTCCTGAGTGGAGAGATCTTAGCTGAATGGGCCACCTATAGGTATAAGCCTGTCTAAGAGAAAGAAGATTTACTGTAACACAATCTGGCCTTTAAATGGTTTTTCTTGATTATACAGTCTTGACTTTGAAGTTGGTCTGTCAGGGATAAAATATATGAAAGACACTCTGCATGTACAGGCATTTATGCAGTTGCATGACAAGGGATCTGAACAATCAGGAACTAATTTGAAGGTGCCAAAACATAACTGCCTCTGGTATGCAAGGATAGCAGGCCACCAGAAGAAACAGTAAAAAATATATATATATATATATATTTTTTTTTCAATCTTTTAAACCCAGTGCTGGCACTCCTAGCACTGTTTCTCAGCCTGGCCCCAGGTAGCCACAGATCATCTCACTATGAGTCAAGGACATCAGCCCTAAACTAAGGGGGAGAAATCCCAGAAAAGCTACCTGAGCTGTAGAAAAATTGCCAAAGAGAACTTGGCCTCTGACCTGCCTTCCAGCCCCTTTTGCCCATGGAGGGTGGAGGCTACTGGCCACAAATTATGTGGCAGTAGGTTCCAGCACTGTCAGTTTATGACTTGGGGACAGGAATAATATCTCCTTTTAAGATCTGACAGAAAACCTCATTTGGCCAGGGGATATTCATCACTAGGGCAAAGCAATTCTTGTTATAATAGCATCCCATCAAACTAAATATGTGGGGAGAAGGGCAGAATAAATAACTGAACCCAGAAAAGAAAAAGACAAACTACAGCCAACCTGTGTTTTGTAGGCAGCCTCTGCAAACAGATCTCAAGAAAACCTAAAGGATGGAAAGGGCCTCCTCCATTGCATATCAATATCCCTAGTATAAGAAAAAGGCCCCAAAGGAGCCTCTGGGTACAACCTACAGTAGGGAATTAACACTGTTTCTTAAATGTATAAGAGGTTTAAAGCTATCCTTTAGTTTTTGTTAACCCATGCAGACTTGTGATTATTGTTACAGTACACTATGGATTCTAAATTGTACTTTAAAAGTTAAACTTACTTAAATGTAAAGTTTAGGAGAGCACTTTGCCAAGTTGATATTCTACAAACTAAAATTATCTGTAGCAAAAGTCTTAGATTTGCATAGAAATAACAAATTTGGTGGGTATTTATTAAAGTCATTTGATGTTTTATAGCTGGATAAAGTAACCTATTGTCAATAGTTATATATATAATTTTGTGTTACTCTTCACACTGGAATTAGAATTTAAATGCATTTTTGGAAGATAATAAGGAGATCCTGATTTGTTTAAAGGAGATACTGTAAAACGTGGAAGCATTCTGCCACTTTTTCCACAAAAGGAAAGTTAAAATCTCTCCTAGTCTTTCTTTGATTCATGTTTCAGATGTAATGTTGTATTGTTATTTGTGAAGAGCCCCGCCTTACCTGAGATAAGGCTCCTCCTCCCACCTTACTATATGTTAAAATGGCTCCAAAATAGGCTAGACTTTAGCTCATTTCAACTTGTGTTTAAAAGATTGATTATTGTTGTAAAGATTACTGTGATCTCAAACAGGGAATATAATATATAACTAAGTAAAGGTTCAAGATTATAAAAGTAATTTTTCTTGGTTCACAGCTATTATAAAAACTGAATATGTTTTTGCTCTATTAATTTCATTTGTATTTTCCTTGTAAACTTTATAACTGTTGACTATTAGTGTTTTGCAGAGGTACTACTTCTAAAAAACACCAACCTGGGTTAGTTTGAGATAATAAGCCATCACCTATAGGACAGATAATATATAATGCTGACTTCCAGTGCTAATAATACCCCAATTAAATAAAAATGGTATTGTAAAATTATACATATTGAAGTTATAACCTGTTATTCCCTCTTTAAGACTGTTGAAACTGGCTTGCTGGGTGTTTTAAAACCAAAACTTGGAGATCAAAGTCAAGGAAGTAAAAGAGCCAAGGAAAAATCAGCCAACTATTTAGCCCTTGCCCCCTAAGGTCAGCCAGGACATGAGAGTGATGGGGCCCCACTTTGTGCCCTGCAAGTCTGGTGAGTCACCCAATCTGCTGATCAGGGAAATCAAGAGAACCCTAGAGAATAGGAAGCCAACCAGTGCACATTCTGTAAAGAGAAGGGTCATTGGAAATGGAAACATCCCTAAAACTTCCAAAAGAAACCACGTATGGTCAGCCAGACCCCAACCCATCCTGGCAGGTGGCACCACTGGTAGATGAGAGCTAAAGGAGCCAAGAGAGCTAAAGGAGCCAAGATTCCTCAAGAGTGATCTCTGAGGAATCTCAGCTGACAAGAGTACATAGGAACAAGGTCAGTTTAGACCAACTTGGTCTTAAACACCTGGCAGGAGGGTATAGCTTAAAAGCACAGTCCTACATGGACATTTAAAAGGAAAAGAATTTTTTTTTTTTTTTTGTACTGGGGATTGAACTCAGGGGCACTTGACCACTGAGCCACATCCCCAGCCCTATTTTGTGTTTTATGTAGAGACAGGGTCTCACCAATTCGCTTAGCACCTCACCATTGCTGAGGCTGGATTTGAACTTGAGATTCTCCTGTCTCAGCCTCCCTAAGTGCTGGGAACAATTTTTTTTTTAAATGTAACTTATGATGTACACTTGTATCAGCCCTACCAAAAGTAAGGAAACCTGGAGGCTATAAAGGAAGTATTCTTGTGAAGAGAGTGCCTAATAATAATGATCACTAGAGTTGTGAATTTGTCCTGAGTCAATTTGAGTCTGATTTCATAGGCCTACAAATCTTTATAACCTCCTACGTTGATAAACTTGATCTGTTTCACTGGTAAGATTGATTTACTATCCTCATGGTTTTCAGAGACTGGTTGAAATACTGATTGTTTTTGTGCTATTTATGAAAAAGTAATGTGTTGCCATCTTGTTGTCTTAGCATGATCCCTGCCTTATGTATGCCTTGTCCAGTCACCTGGCATCTTCTAATGTGAACCTCTGGACTGCTCTGATGCTGATTGCCCTGAACTACCTTTGCCCCATATGATAGAGAACAAAGACTTTGGGTTACTTCCCCCAACTTTGCCCCCTTTCAGCAGGAAGCAGTTTGGAGATGTCATCACCCATTTTTCCATAGAAATGGAAGCTAGAAATTGACAGTGGGTAAATGTAACAGTGGTTCACTTTATGCTTTGAATATAAACTTTGCTGCTCTGCTACTACAATTTATTTTTAAAATGAATATGTTCCTCTCTCCCTGCTCCACCCTAATCTCTCCCCCTCCCTAGCCTCAGTGGAAACAGAATTACCTTTCTTCCCTATCCTAGGCAGAGTTATCTGTCCCCGAGTACATACCCACCATAGGAACAAAGTAATCCAGACTTTGGGGATGGTACCAGAAGATCTCAGAAATGATTGCCTCCCAAATTAACAAGTAAATTACAACTCCAGACAGAGAACATGTGGAATGTAGCCTTTCAATCACCTCTTTAAAAGCCCCCTGTTCCTGCTGATGGGAAGAATCACTGCCTCTGGGAAAAGAGTTCCCTGTGTTTCTCCTTTGCTAGCAAAGCAATAAAACTTTTTCCTTTTTCTCAAAACTGCATCCTGATTATTGGATTGGCACTGGGGACAAGGACCAAGCCTTTGGCAACATTTAGATTTTCTTAGATCTGCATTACCATTTTCCCATCATTTTAATATGTTATTTTTTATATTATTACTTTGATAAATGTTTCAAAATATTATCTCCAAGTGATTTTTATTCATACCTTTAATTTATAACTATATCACAAAACCAATTTATAATAAACTGTATAATAATGATTCTGTAATATAATATGATCAATATTGTGAAAGAAACACAAATTGAAGGATGTTCTTTATCATAGGATAGAGATTTTCTCATATGTGCAGTAGATCCACTTTATTTATGTGTTGATGGGGTTATAGATTGTATAGGATCCTCAAACATTGCTGGTAAAAGTATAAATTAGTATAACCCCAAAAGGACAAGGGGAACAGACCCCAGGGCACTTCCCTATCTGCAGCTGTTCATCCACTGGCCTTTCTGCCATGTGTGTATAGGGAGATTGTATGTGGTAAATTGGAACTTTTGTTTAGAAGCCCAGGACTCAGCCAGAGAGAAGGCATAAAGGGAAAATAAGGAGAACACTAAAGGAACTTTCACCTGACTCCTACCTGACTGAACCAGCTTGCTGGAGTACAATAGGCCCCAAGGAACTTCCCTACCTGATCTTCTTTCTCATCCTAAATGTGCCTGCCCAAAAGTAACTGACTAATTCATCCCATGATGTGACTCTGCTAAACCCTGTAAAACTCAAACCTTTTGTAGCCTGTCACCATTTTCTTTCCTGGAAATGTGCCCCTCTGCTGCTTAATAAAAAGCATTGCTGATCCATCAAGGTTTGTCCCTGTTTTGGTTAGTTTTGCTTTCAATCACTTACAAAAAGTTTGCTACTTCTTAAAATCAAAATAAACATGAATTTACTATATAATCCAGTCATTACACAAAAAGATGAAAAACAAGCATGTTAGACAAAATGTCAACTGTTTATAATATTTTTGTCATAATACCAAAACTTGAAAGTACCCCAATGTCACCAATAGGAGAAAATAATTATGGTATGTTCATATAGTAGGTATTACTCAGTTGTAAAGTGGAGATACTTATATAACCAAGTTTAATCTCAAAAAATTAGATGAATATAAGAAAGTCATAAACAGAAGACTGCATACTAAACTAATCCAGATATTTTAAAATTTATAATTTACTAATGTATAGCTGTAGAAATCAAACAGTGATTGGGGAAGTGGAGAGGTGTTTGCAAAGGACCATGGAAACTTCAGCATGAAGATAACATCTATATGCTGATGACAGTAACAGTATATGATTGTCAAAAGTCACAGAACTACACATTTAAGTTAATTCTTTTTACTGTATGTATAAATATAATATATGACAATATTGATATAAAAATTACACTGGATCATATGCTTTTCATAAATATTTGAGAGAAAATATAATATTATATTTCAGTATTTAGCATTATGGAAAAGAAATGTAAATCCAACATGATGTTGATGTTTTCCTTACATTGTAGAATGATTTAATTCTGTCTGAATGCTTTTAGGATTCTTTATTATTTGTTTGGTCCATTTTTCAGAATATATCATCATCTCAATATTTTTCAAATTATTTTGTTAATATATAAACACTTTTAGTGTGATTTGTCTTCCTTTGTACAAAATATCCTCTAAATTATATTTTGCTTATTCCATGTGCTCTGTACTCTCCTTCACAACATTGTGTATACTCATAATGATTAGTCATTTTCTGGCTTTTACTTCTACCAATTTTTTTGGAGTAACTTTTCCCTCTGTTCATTTCCGTCAATTTCTTTTTATTTTTAAATGTTGTACATGATACTTATCCTGCTTTTCAATGTTTCTAATGAATATTTTATTCCTATAATTATTTAGTTTTATTTCTTGTTTCAAATTATTTCATTGTTTTCTGCCAGTTTTTCATCTCTTCCATCTTTATCTCTAAATTTATGTTTATATATGTTCCTATTTTTAATCCTTTAAGATTGCTCTTATTATTTTCAATTGTATCTGATTCACAGAAGCAATATATTTCCCAAATTCTATTTTCTGAGACCTTTTATTATATTCATTTTCTTTGCTTTCTTAGAAGAATTTCTAGATTTGACTTAGATATTTACTTTTATTTGCATGGCATTGATTTCATCTGTATCTGATATTTCCTATGAAAAGTGAGCCTAGAGTGTTCCTCACTTTATGGGTTGACATTGTATTAACTGTATCTTTGAAATTTGGAATTTGCAATGTAGGAAAGAAAAATTTATAATCACTTTTGAG
>PVHX01016260.1:0-43845 GCA_004024805.1 Geosciurus inauris
CCTCACGCATGGGAGGCAAGCGCTCTACCGCTGAGCTACAATCCCAGCCCCTGTTTTTGTTTTTATGTGGTGCTGACAGTCAAACCCAGTGCGTCACACTTGCAAGGCAAGTGTTCTACCTCTGAGCCACAACCCCAGCCCTGAACTCTTGTTTTTAAATGCCTGCCTGTTTCCCACCTGATTCTGGATTTAACTTTGATCATCTAATGAAAATGTGATTACAGCTTTGGATTATTTTTTTCTTTCAGTTTTGACCATGCTGACTAACGAAACTGGTTTTGAAATCAGTTCTTCTGATGCTACAGTGAAGATTCTCATTACAACAGTGCCACCCAATCTCCGAAAACTGGACCCAGAACTCCACTGTTAGTCCTTTTTTTCCATTGCTGAAAAATGTGGGGGAAATTAAAAACATGGTATTTTTGCTGAGTTTTTTTGTTGTTGTTGAGTTTATTTAGCTTTTTGTTTCTCATGAAGCTTCCTGGAAATTGAAGGACTTAAGTTTACCCTGTACTTTGGAAATAATTTTATGAGCTTCCTAGTGAAATTTTCAAAGATAGGATAGCCAGGAAAACAATTTGGAACACTTAAAAAGGACATTGAAAGCTGGGCATGGTGGCACATGCCTGTAATCCCAGCACTTTGGGAGGCTAAGATAGGAGAATCGTGAGTTCAAAGCCAGCCTCAGCAATGGTGAGGTGTTAACCAACTCAATGAGACCCTGTCTCTACATAAAACACAAAATAGGGCTGGGGATGTGGCTCAGTGGTCGAGTACCCCTGAGTTCAATCCCCAGTACCAAAAAGAATTGTTAAAATGAGCTTCCTTCTAAGTTTTTGAACTGTAGTGGTGACAGCACTGGATTGCTTAATAATAGGAATGTTTCATGTTGGTCTGTCATGCTTGTTTTCTAGTGGATATCAAGGTGTTGCAGAGTGCCTTGGCAGCCATCCGACATGCCCGCTGGTTTGAAGAAAATGCTTCTCAGTCCACGTGAGCCTCTCCCTGGTCATTTTAAGATAATCTTTCTAACTGCAGTGAATAGCAGAATTTCCTCATACTTCCTCTGATAGAACTGTGTTGGCTATGATCTTCTGTTGGGTTTTCATTTTTACCTTAATAAGCAAACAAAGAGTTAAAGCTCAGTGGTAGAGTGCCTGCCTAGCACATGTGAGGCACTAGGTTTGATCATCAGCACCACATAAAAATAAATGAATAAAAAAAGGGTATTGTATGCATCTACATATAAACAAAATTTTTTTAAAGATTGAAAGAAGGGGCTGGGATTGTGGCGCAGTGGTAGCGTGCTCACCTAGCACGCGTGAGGCACTGGGTTCGATCCTCAGCACCACATAAAAATAAAATAAAGATATTCTGTCCACCTACAACTAAAAAAATAAATAAAATTTAAAAAAAAAGATTGAAAGAAGAGCACATGCAGTTTTGTAAATAGTATAGTGAGCTTCAACTCTACCTCAGGTGTGGAAATGTAATCTTACTATTTTTAATCTTTGGATCTCTTTTACATTCAGGGTTAAAGTTCTCATCAGATTGCTGAAGGACTTGAGGATTCGTTTTCCTGGCTTTGAGCCCCTCACACCCTGGATCCTTGACCTACTTGTAAGTAAACAAGGGCCATTGGAGTTCCTGTTCATCTGTATTGGTAGTAGTTACTCTGAAACCTTCTAGAATCTGAAATTCAGTGAAGCTTAAAAAGAAATTCAGTGGACAGGTAATCCAATAGATTTCAAAGTTTATTATTTCATGGGGTTTTAGGAGTATTTGATTAAATGAGTAGTTAGTGAGTTACAGTGCCCCTTTTGTCTTCATTACTATTATTTCATTGTGATACTGGAAAGAAATGACTAAACAAGCAGCAATTTCAGAATTTCTTCTGGATGTGTTTTGGCTAGACCTTAATGACTTGTTTCCTTTGCAATGATTTATTCAAGTTTTAGTTTGCCTTAAAGATAGAATTGCAGCCGGGCGCGGTGGTGCACACCTGTAATCCTAGCACTTAGGGAGGCTGAGACAGAAGAATCGCGAGTTCAAAGCCAGCCTCAGCAACAGCGAGGCGCTAAACAACTCAGTGAGACCCTGTCTCTACATAAAATACAAAATAGGGGGCTGGGATTGTAGCTCAGCGGTAGAGCGCTTGCCTGGCATGCGTGAGGCCCTGGGTTCGATCCTCAGCACCACATACAAAGCAGTAAAATAAAGACATTGTGTCCATCTACAACTAAAAAAATATTAAAAAAAAAAAAAAAAAAAAATACAATATAGGTCTGGGGAGGTGGCTCAGTGGTCATGTATCCCTGAGTTCAATCCCCAGTACCAAAAAAAGAATTGCCACTTTGGTGGCACTTCTACCAACCAGACTTACTTTTTTCCAGGGGCACTATGCAGTGATGAATAACCCCACCAGACAGCCTTTGGCCCTAAATGTGGCATACAGGTACCACATATTTCTGAGTTTGAGGTTGGTTGTAAGGTTGTGTGTGTGTGTGTGTGTGTTAATACTTCCCTATGTTTCAGGCGTTGCTTGCAGATTCTGGCTGCAGGACTGTTTCTTCCAGGATCAGTGGGTATTACTGACCCCTGTGAGAGTGGCAACTTCAGAGTACACACGGTCATGACCCTGGAACAGCAGGTATTGGGACAGCTATGAAGTGGTCTGTTCTGAGAGGACATAGGGAACATGGTCTTTAAGGGTCAGGGATCTGGGAATTTTCCAAGACTGGTCCTAAGATTAAAAGTTGTATTCATCTGTTTTCACAAGGATGTCAGATAAGGTACTGAATTTCTTTGCTAATGTACCCTCACTTCTCTCTTCAGGATATGGTCTGCTACACAGCTCAGACTCTGGTTCGAATCCTCTCACATGGTGGCTTTAGGAAGATCCTTGGCCAGGAGGGTGATGCCAGCTGTAAGTACTCGCTGTGTGGGTAGGGGTTTCTTATGGTTTTCAGATGTCTTTTGTGTATGCGATACTGTGGATGTAACCCTGGGGCACTACCACGGAGCTACATCCCCAGCCCCTTTTTTTTTGGGTACTGAGGATTGAATTCAGAGGTACTCAACCACTGAGCTACATCCCCAACCCTATTTTTTTGTGTTTTATTTAGAGACAGGGTCTCACTGAGTTGCTTAGTGCCTTGCCGTTGCTGAGGCTGGCTTTGAACTCGAAATTCTCCAGTCTCAGCCTTCCAAAGTGCTGGGATTCTAGGCATGTGCCACACTGCGCCTGGCCCTTTCTTTTGAGACAGAGTCTTGCTGAATTACCCAGGCTGGCCTTAAACTTGTGATCCTTGATCAGCATTCTGAGTTGCTGAGATTGCAGGTGTTTAGCCAGTGCATCCAGCTTACTGAGATGACTTAACGTTTCTCCTGTGTTCTACTTGTTTGCTACGGTATTTATTTGAAAGCCTTTATTTTTCTATTCTAGATCTTGCTTCTGAAATATCTACCTGGGATGGAGTGATAGTAACACCTTCAGAAAAGGCTTATGAGAAGCCACCTGAGAAGAAGGAAGGAGAGGAAGAGGAGGAGAATACAGAAGAACCACCTCAAGGAGAGGAAGAGGAAAGCATGGAAACTCAGGAGTGATCTTCCCTTCACTCCCCTTTCCATTCAGGGGGAAGACTAGACCCTAAGCTATCTGCTACTGGGCTTTGTTTGGTGCATTTCTGTGGAATAGAGGAGACAGCAGGAAAGAAACTTCAGAAAGATGTGTCATTCCACTGGTTTTGATACTGGCTTAGCAGCCAAAAATCTCCTGTTTGTAAACCTATGCCATCCATCTACAATGAAGCAGGATACCAACAATTTTTCCTAATACTCCAGAATCCCCAACTCTTAAAAAACCCTACTCAACTATTACTTTGTTGTTGAAATGTTGTGAACTGTTAGGTGTCTGGACATTTTTTTTTTCTAAGAAAAACAATTAAAGTACTTCCTAGGAGGGCTCTTGGTTTTGTTTTTTCCTTGGTATGTAGTGGCCTCTGTTATTTACTCTCTTTCATTGGAAATGATACTGAATCATAAACACTAAGATCTCAACTTGAAACTGTCTGAATTGAAGTATATACCTCTGGAACCTTTCCATATATCACAGTAAATTAGAATACTGTTAAAGCATTTATTGAATTAAATAGTTGCAGCAGTACTGCTATTGTATTCAAGCCAGTGCATCAACAAAAAGGGGTGGGCAGAGGTCATTCACCTTGACTTTGCTCTTAATCCTCGTGTAAACAAAGGGAAAAATAGAAGTCAAAGGTAGAGGACATATTGCCTGGGTCCAGGGTAACCAGACATATAACAAAAGATGCTCCACTCTGGTTAACTAGGCCTGAAAAAGGTGGGCCTTATGTATGCAGTTGAAAAAAAATGTAGCAGCCTCAGTTCATTCTTAGAAGGGAGCAAGAGCTGTACTGTAAGTCCTCTGGGAACTTGAGTCCTACTGCACACAGGTTTCTTGGGTTCCCTACATAATGAGCAAGTGGTTTAAACAAACTAGGGCTGCCTTTTTGGTGTCCCAAAGTCTAGAAATTGTTTCCCTGAATCTTCTCATGTCTGTTGAAACAAGGCAGCTGGGTAACAACAGTATTTGTGCTACTCAGGTCCCATGCCATCTTCTGTCTTGTTACTTGCTTGGGGAACCAGGAGGATAAACGCCTGAATCCAACATTGCCCTCCTGCGGGCTGTTTCCTTGGCAACACTGTGGTTTAGCCGCCTCAGCCGTTCCTACAAGACAGGAAGATTTTGAATCTAGTAACTGCCATTGTGACAGGGTTTAGAGTTCAGCCAGCCAGGTGTTGAAAATAGTCTTCTGCCTCAAAGTCTTTTTTTTTAATTTTTTTTTTTTTTTTTGTAGATGGACACAATGTCTTTATTGCTCTGTATGTGGTGCTGAGGATCGGACCCAGGGCCTCACGCTTGCCTCGCATGCGCTCTACCGCTGAGCCACAATCCCAGCCCAAAGTCTTTTTTTTTAAAGTTTATGTAAGAATGTAAATGAATGCAACTGGGTATTGAGAACTAAGTTTATTTTTATTTTTTTTGTAGTTGTAGATGAACAGAATGCCTTTATGTGGTGCTGAGGATCAAACCCAGTGCCTCACACATGCTAGGCAAGCACTCTGCCACTGAGCTACAGACCCCATTCCAGAACTGAGTCGATTATTGACACTAGTTAACAACTCCCTTTCCCCCCAATTTTTAAAAATTCGGTGACTTTCATTGTGTTGAGGACTTAAAGAATCGGTCAGGAAATTCTTTTACCTGGGCATTCTGTAGAATGTTGTTAACTAAAACAACCCGTCGCCTGGCATTAAGCAGCTTCTTAACATAGGGGTCAAGATCCAAGGCCACCTTCTGATCTTCATTGATTCGGCACAGTTCTGGGGATGGAACAAAGGTGCAACAAGCATCTGATAGCTCTCTTGTTCTTGGGGAAAGTAGGCTAGTACTGTAATAGAAAACACCCACATGGGCCACATATAACTTCCCCTTCTTTCTTTTTTTTTTTTTTTTTGGTGCTGGAGCTTGAACTCAGGGGCACTCACTCGACCACTGAGCCACATCCCCAGCCCTATTTTGTGTTTTATGTAGAGACAGGGTCTCACTGAGGTGCTCAGCCTCCCTAAGTGATGGGATTACAGGCTTGAGCCACCGCGCCCGGCTCCGGCTCCCTCATTTCTTTTCACTCCTCGTCTTAAGGGCCCTGATATTCTGGAGGCAAGTGGCAGAAACCCAGCCCAGAGACCGGTAAAACAAAGGTCCTGACGAGTCGGGAGTATTTCAAGTACACAGGATGCTCACTCACCTGTGGCTAGGTTGTCAATTTGTTCCCGGAGCTCTACCTGGCTCTCTCTGCAAAGTGATACAAGGCCTACATGGTCAGTAAATGGACCTCAGGAAACGAATTCGCCTACATATTTCTCAAGTACTGAAACAAGCCAGCTTCAATTTAACGCTCTCACCTGAGGACTTTCGCCCTCAAATTAGTTTCCCAAATTTATATTTAGTCTCAGCTAGCCCTCACCTAGTCTCCGCCTTTCTCAGCCCCGCCCCTACAAAGCCAGCTCCCGAGGTCCCGCCCCCAGCTTTCCCTCACAGGCACCTGACGGCGTGGACGTGGGAGTCGAGCTGCTGCACAGCAGGACGCAGGAACTCGAGGAGGCCCTCGGCAAAGAGGTCGCGGCCTGTGGGGCCTGCCACCGGGGTCCCAGCCCCGGACACAGCGGCAGAACCGACCCCCGCCATCTCGAACTCTCCTGATGCCCGGAACCTGCCGCTAGGGCCGCCGGGAACTGGGGTTCGCCGAAGTGCGCCGCGAGGGGGCGCCGGGGAAATGCGGAGGACCCGGGATTGCTGGGAAATGGAGTTTCGGGCGGGCGGAGAGTAGGGCCTCCCCTAGAGCCCCTGGGAGTTGTAGTTCGTTGTAGGACGTGGAGGGGCGGGGTTTGAAGAGCTCTAGATTTCAGGAGCACGCCCCAAAGGAGTTGTTTTTTTGAATTGTATGCTTTTCATTTTCCTCCAATAGAATGGAGAAAATAAATGCTATTATCCCCAGTTGTTGGGGATAAATAGCATTTTTAAATGAGAAAACCAGATTGTATTTGTGGTATTGTTTTATATTTCTAAAAAGTGTGTCTGTATGTGTATATATAAAATATTTTTGGTTGTAGATGGATACAGTACCTTAATTTTATTCATTTATTTTTATGTGGTGCTGAGGATCGTACCCAGTGCCTCACACCTGCTAGGCAAGTGATCCACCACTAAGCCACAACCAGAGTATTTTTATTTTTATTTTTTAGGTATTGAGCATTGAACTCAGGGGTACTCGGACACTGAGCCACATCTCCAGCCCAATTTTTGTATTTTATGTACAGACAAGCTGCTTAACGCCTCGCAATTGCTGAGGCTGGCTTTGAACTCGCTATTCTCCTGTCTCAGCCTCCCAAAGTGCTGGGATTACAGGTGTGCTCCACTGTGCCTGGCTCAGAGGTTTTTTTGTTTTTTGGGGTTTTTTTTTTGGTACCAGGGATTGAACTCAGGGGTACTGGACCACTGAGCCACATCCCCAGCCCTCTCCATTCTCCTGTCTCAGCCTCCCAAAGTGCCGGGAGTACAGGCTTGAGCCACCATGCCCAGCTACTCAGACCATACACATATATATATATTTTATTTTATTTTATTTATTTATTTTGTACTGGAGATTGAACTCAGGGGCATTCGACCACTGAGCCACATCCCCAGCCCTATTTTTGTGGATTATGTAGAGACAGGGTCTCATTGAGTTGCTTAGCGCCTCGCCGTTGCTGAGGCTGGCTTTGAACTCGCAAATTCTCCTGTCTCAGTCTCCCTAAGTGCTGAGATTACAGGCTTGAGCCACCACGCCCGGCCAGAGTATATTTTTAATGGCACTAAATATAAGCAAAACTTTATGTGCCTTAAAAAAGAATGAATTTGACTGAAATTCTGATACATGTTAATACACAGGTGAACCTTGAGAACATTGTGCTCAGTGAAATGAGCCAGCCAGAAAAGGACAAATACTTTATGAATTCACTTATTTGGGGTGCCCAGAGTGGTCCATGTCATAGAGATAAACTTTAAGACAGCGGCTGGATGTGTAGCTCAGTGATAGAGCACTTGCCTAACATGTGGGAGGCCCTGGTTTTATCCCTAGCACACACAGTGTTTGCAGGGTTTGGAGGGAGAAGAGAATGGGGAGTAATTGTTTGATGGGTACGGAGTTCCAGTTTAGGAAGTTGACAAAGTTATGGAGATGGATAGTGGTGACAGTTGCACGCAGTGTAAATGTACTTAATGTCATAGAACTGTACATTTAAAGATAGTTAAAATGGTAAATTTGGTTATGCATATTTAACTACAATTAAAATTTTTTTAAAAAATTACATGTGTTTCCATACTTTGATTTTTTCTTCCCTCAAAAAAGTTCCCTTAGAAGGCAGGCGAAGGGAAGCACGCTTGTAATCCTCACAACTATAATCACAGTTTCGAGGCCAGCCTCAACAACTTAGTGAGACCCTGTCTCAAAACAAAAATGAAAAGGAAGTGGCTCACTAGTAAAGTGCCCCTGGTGCAAAAAAAAAAGAAGAGAAAGAAAAAGTTCCCCTAGGTCTGGCTCAGTGGTAGAGCCCTTGCCTAGCACACACTTCAGGCCTTGGGGTTGATCTCCACCACTGAAAGAAAGAAAAAAAGTCCGTAAGTTGATTTTAGTTTTTCATGGCTTTCCAGAGAGTTTACATCTCTGTCCATTAAACTCTAATGTATTCTAGTGGCTCACAGTTCCCTAGGCTATGGCAGAGACTGAGTGTGGAGAAACACTCCTATAGGATAGAAAAAGGGATTCATAGAGATATGGGAGCACCAGAATGTTCATATTCGTCTCAAAAATAAAGGAAGACAGGCATTGGAATTGCTATGGGAGAATGGTGGTCGGTACATATAAACCTGAAATTCCAATTGTGATGACTTTTTGAATCTTGTAGACTTTTTATTGTTGACTGTTTGTTTCCCTGTGCCTTTCTCTCTGGTGATTAAAGGTAAAACTCATGAGAGGCTGGGGAATTATTTTGGGAGTTATTAGCAAGGAAGGGAGTAGCTAGGAAAATTGCAACCTGCTTCACAACCAGGCCTTGAAAAGAGGAATCAGTCACAGAGGGTAGAGTAGGAGCTGGCCTGGCCTTGGAGATTGATGGCACAATGTCTGGAAAAGGAACCTCTAGAAAACAAATCAAACAAAATACCTGTGACACTAAGTAAATTTGAATTTCAGATAAACAATAAATTGCTTTTTGGTGTAAGTATTTTATCAGGTAATCCTACTTCAAAAGCTGGGTCTCTGAAGGAACCACTGCTTTCTTTTTTCACTCCTTATCACCTTGAGTTAGCTGCCATCTCTCCATCCTGCAACAGCTACTGTCTGATCTTCTGGCCTCTAGTCTCTCCCTCTTTTGAGTTTGTTTGCACTCTAAAATTTCAGTCAGACTACATAATACCTTGCTGAGGGAAAACTAATGCTGAAAGGGGTTTTAGAAACCATCTCTCGTTGGTTCCTTGGACGCTTGTGAAGGTAGACTTCAAAGTCGGGGTGCCAGATTTAGAAAATAGATCAAACAAAATACCTGGGGAACTAATAAATTTCAATTGCAGATAAACAATAAATAACTTTTTAGTGTAAGTATTTTATCTGGTAATCCTACTTCCAAAACTGGATCTCTGGGGAAAACTACTATGCATTGTTCCTATGCTTTCCTTTTTTACTTCTTATCACTTTGAATTAACCATTATCTCTCATGAACCTATCTCAATAATTCCTGTCTGATCTTCTGACTTCTACTTCCTGGTCCATTTGTACTCTAACATACCAGTCATAATACCATGCTCAGGGCAAATTAATACTGAAAGAGATTTTATACTCCATCCCTTGTTGGTTCCTTCAACACTGGGCAAGGGTTTCACAGAAACCCTGAGGTTTGATAATAAATTGAAGGCCAGCACTGGTTCAATTGTTTGTTCTCCAAGCACTTATCAGAGTCCAGGCATCATGGCCTAAAAGCCCTCTCCTCCCTGCTGGTACCTGTATCACATAGCACTGGCTTTTCCGCAGAGACTGAATGAAATGTAAGTCATAAGAACATCCTCTGTCACTCAGATACTACATGCACCACCACCATGCTCCTTGTATCAGTCACGGTCCAACCAGAAGAGAGAAATGACATGATATCAACAGGGAGAGTTTAGTATAAATATTATTAAATATAACAGAATTGTAGTAATGAGGATCGATTGATAAGTAAAGAGAACTCTAAAGCACATAGGGGAAGAATAGCCATTGCTCTTAGAGGACGTAAGGAAGAGCCCCCAGGTTTGAGATGCAGACTTCTGAGGCTCCCTTTTCTTTTTTTTTTTGGTACTGGGAATTGAACTCAGGGGTACTCAACCACTGAGCCACATCCCCAGCCCTATTTTGTGTTTTATGTAGAGACAGGGTCTCACTGAGTTGCTTAGTGCCTCGCTGTTGCTGAGGCTGGCTTTGAACTCGCAATTCTCCTGTCTCAGCCTCCGTAAGTGCTAGGATTACAGGTTTGAGCCACTGCGCCCGGCTCCGGCTCCGCTACTTTTTAAGACAAGGTCTCCCTAAGTTCCCTAGGGCATCGCTAAAATGCTGAGGCTGGCGTTGAAATTGTGATCCTCCTGCCTCAGCCTCCTGAGCAGCTGGGATTACAGGCATGCAGCACTGCACCCTGTGGCAGAGGGTTCTTGTGGGAGAGGGGGTGGCCACAGAATGGTGACTTGGTAATACTTCAACTGAGGAGGACCACCTGAGTCTGACTTGTTGGGCCTCTCTCAGAACCAAAGGACAGAGTTTGGGATATTCCTGAACTCTGGGGGAAAAAGGGCAGAACTCTGGGGAGCCCTACAGTGTTTCAACAGAGGAACTAAAGGAGCAGTGTGGCAGCGGGGCTGGGAAGGGTTAGGGAGGGAAGCAGGAGGCCTGTTTCCAGCTTTCTTATCAACTGGTGCTCCTAGAGAGCTGCCATTCCCCCATGTACCCACAGGTGAATTCGCAGGTCAGACTCTAGGGCTCCTGCTTATCACAAAGGAGTCAGAGACTAAGGGTAGGGTCCTGGCCTTGGCAGTGCTGAGGTCACTAAGGGCCTTTTGTCCACTTTTGTCTTTCTCATCAACTTTTCCTCCATCTTTGTCTTCTCTGTTCTATGCCTGGCTTTTCCAAGCATAGAAAAACTTTTTTTTGGTACTGGATATTGAACTCAGGGACACTCAACCACTGAGCCACACCCCCAGCCCTATTTTGTGTTTTATGTAGAGACAGGGTCTCACTGAGTTGCTTAGCACCTCACCTTTGCTGAGGCTGGCTTTGAACTCACGATTCTCCCGTCTCAGCCTCCAAGTGCTGGAATTACAGGCTTGGGCCGCCGCGTCCAGCTAAAACCTTTTATTTTTTTTAACTTTTGTTCTTTTTAGATATGCATGACAGTAGCGTATTTTGACATAACTGCCCATTCTTTTTATGTAATATGTATTTTTTAGTTGTAGATGGACATAATACCTTTACTCTATCTTTAGGTGGTACTGAGAATCGAACCCAGGGCTTCATGCGCTGGGCAAGAGCTCTACCACTGAGCCACAACCCCAGCAACTCCCTCAAACTTTTGCAGGATGTGCTTTCAGTTAAAATCCAAAGGAGAGCTGGGCACTACAGTGCATGCCTGAAATCCTAGGGACTCAGGAGGCTGAGGCAAGAGGACCTCAAGTTCAAGACCAGTCTTGGCAACTTAGTGAAACTGTCTTAAAATTTTAAAAAAGGACTGGATGTACAAAGGACTTAAAATCAACATACTATAGTGACACAGCTACATCAATGTCTATAGTAGCTCAGTTCACAATAGCTAAGCTATGGAACCAATGTAGGTACCCTACAACAGAGGAATAAAGAAAATATGGTATATATACACAATGCAATATTACTCAATCATAAAGAATGAAATTATGGCATTTGCAGGTAAATGGATAGAACTGAAGACTATCATGCTAAGTGAAATAAGCCAATCCCACAAACCAAAGGCAGAGGGTGGAGAATAGAAGTTCATTGTATCAGACAAAGGGGAATGAAGGGAAGGGAAGGGAAGGGGGATGGGAATAGGAAAGACAATGAATCAGACGTAACTTTCTTATGTCCATATAGGAATACATGACCAGTGTAATCTCATAACTCCACATCACGTACAACCAAAAGAATGGTACATTATACTGTTATGTATATATCAAAGTACACTCTAGTGTCATGTATACCTAAAGAGAAAATTATATAAAGACATCAACGCAAAAAAAAAAAAAAAGGGCACAAAACTAAACAACAAAAAGGGCTGGAAATATAGTCCAATCGTAAAGTGCCCCTGGGTTCAATTCCCCGTACCGAAAAACAAAACCAATACTCTTCCAAATAGCATTTTTGCTGTGTCCCCTTCTTGCTCATGGATGTTTTTTCTTGAGCTGATAATAGCCTTACATCAGAGGGTATGGAAATTAATGTAAATATGTCAACCTAAGTGGAAAATGAAGTGAATCCCCCAAAAGGTCTCCCATAGGCCTCATCTGTCAGTCCCAGGCCTGCTGGCCCAGCATAGGCTCACAAGTGGAGGCTGCTGACATCATGGATCCCGGAGCCATCTTGGACCTGTCTTTACGCTGAGTGTCATTTTTACCTGCTTCACTATTTCCTCTGATCTTTTCCCTCTTGCCCCTGATCCACATTATGTCAGGGCCTCAAGTATGTCTGGTGGGGTCTCTAGTTAGGGTGTGGAACAGGTCAGAAAACCCACTCAAGGAGTGGAAGCCTCCATCCGTTTTCCTGCTGGGTCCACACTGCCACCCATAGTGAGGCAGCCAGGTGGTACCTGGACCATTCTCTCAGTGGCATATCCAGCTAAAACTTTGAGAAAGTCAGTCTGGACTGTAGAGATCCCTGGTAAGAGATAAAGGGTAGTGTTTGGGGAAGGTCAAGAATCAAGAAGTCAGAAGACATACTCTCATTATGACAACTGTGTCTGTGAATGAAATGTGGGGGAAAGGGAAAGCAAGAGATAAATCCTTAGAGGACCCCAGAGCCCAGGAAAATGGGAGGCTTGGGCCCTATTGCTCTTCTCACATTCACTGGAGAATCAATGAGAGGGGTAGCTCCAGGTAGAAGACTGAGGCCTATAGTAGTACTAGGCCAGGCCCTTTTTTTTTTTTTTTGGTACTGAAGATTGAAATCAGGGGCACTCGACCACTGAGCCACATCCCCAGCCCTATTTTGTTTTATATAGACATAGGGTTTCACTGAGTTGCTCAGCGCCTTGCTGTTGCTGAGGGTGGCTTTGAACTCGCGATTCTCCTGTCTCAGCCTTCCAAAGTGCAGGGATTACAGGCTTGTGCCACCATGCCTGGCCCAGGCCCTCTCTTCAGATTCCAGTCCCTCTGGATCCCTTGCCTCCCTCCAAGACCTGCCTCACCTTCCAGAGAGGGTCCGTGTGCTGCTCAGTTGCTGAGGGGCCTAAAAAGGCCCTATAGGAAGCCTAAGATGACACTGCAATTTAGGCTCTAACCGGGTGTTACATGGATAGCTGGGGCCTTAACCCTTGTCTACCATCTCACCAGAGTTGTATAAATCTTCCTGTGTACTTTATTAAAATTTTTTAATGTTTCCCTACTACCCAAATCAAAGGCCAAGCTCTTTAGTAATCAGTCTCCAGGACCACCACTCATTGATCTCCCCTATCATGAAGACCTGCTCCCACCCCCGCAGTTGCTACTTGTTATATCTACTTGGAATATTATTCTCCCTTGTCTTTAAATTTTCCCTGTTCCCAATGCTCAAGAAACAATGCCTTGTTTGCATCTAAAGCCCTCAGCAGATGGCAGCTGAATGGGTCAAAGCCAGGCTTACTCATCCTACTCTACCTGGGACACTGACGGAGGATGGCAGCAAGGATGGGCCTCAGGACACTGAGAGCTGCAATGAGCAGCAGGTGAGGCTGTAGAGCCCATAGCTCATAGGGTAGAGCTTCCTGTGCCCCTCCGTGTGAGATGAATTCCTTCATGAGGTAGGAAGCACAGAAAAAGAGAGCCTAGGCTATAGTGGCCACCTCTTTGGCTGAGGCCTTCAACTGAGCATCAGCCTCCTTTGAGGCAAGGGGCATCCCAACATCCAACTCTTCTTGTTGCACAAGGTGAAGCCCTTGTGCTTCTGCACTGGAAAAGATGGAGGGAGCCGAGCTGGGGGCTTTAGCTCTGCGTGGTCACTATTTAATTCCCCTGGGTTCCTCAGAAGTCCCATCTCAAGCAGGTCAAGAATTCAATTTCAGGTTGTTATGACCAAAATTTGCCTTTTGGGTCCTAATGAGCATTACCACCTGAACCCAGGGGCTTGTGCATGCAAGGAAAGCACTCTACCAACTGAGCTATATCCCCAGCCCCCAAGGACCATCTTGATTTAGGTTCCCATAGCCAGTTCATCTTTCTAAAGGGCTTAATTGAAGGAGGGCAACTTTTACCTTCTGCCTCAAAATCACCCATATCCCTGCCAAGAATTTTAATACAACCAGGAATGACTCAACTATACAAAGGGTACATCAAGACATCATTAAAATAGCTATAGCATCTCAAGGAGCCCAACAAATAAAGAGAAAGTCCTGTTTGGGTTTGAGAGAACAATTTGTTATAATGAACCAGAAATACAAGATTCCACTGAAACTGGAACAGTTGACAGAATATGGTTGAACTTAAACCTTCAAGAGAAAGAAAAGGATCACATAAAGTCAACAAATGGAGAAGCCCAACAGTGGTCTAGGACAAACATGATAACTGCATTTTGGCATGGGTAGCTCTGCATCCTTCCCAGCGGTGGTCTCCCTTACTCCCACACTCCTCTCCCTCTGCTGTGCTAGTCAAACCAAATAAATAGCTTCTTCCTCTAGATTGCTGGTATAATATGATACAAAGCCAAGAGGCCAGCTGAAGGATCTCTCATTCGAGGGTAGAAAGTACATATATCCAATCCAGCATGCTGGTTACCAACAATGTGGTATCAATGCACCTGGTAGCAACTGTAATCAAAGCAGATACCATGTGTAACCTGTTATGTGTCCCTATAGCAATATCAATGTTCCCAATTTACTACTACACTGTTAACAATGCAGCAAAACATTTTTCAGCTCCAGATTTTCTTAACACTTCTAAGAGGCTATTAAACAGGATGTACAACAGAATTCTATCTCAGAAACCAAGGCATCAAGGAGGAAAACTGGCTCTTTCTGAGAACTGTTTGCAGGCGCACAGAGAATGTCAGTGTATGATAGGTTAAGGGAGGCAGAGGTAGGCAAAGTGTTCTACCCACAAGGCCAACACATTCATGTTCAAAGATAAGTCTGGGTGAAGGGAGAGGGGGAAAACAAAACAAAACAAAACAACCATCCAAATCAAAGGAAAAAGGGTTTCATACAACACAGTATCAAAAAGTAAAAGGAACACACTAAATGCACAAACTGGTGACAGTTAAGTCCATAGCCTATTGTGATAGGTCCTTCCAGCATCAATCAGGTTTCTTCTCATCTGTTATCTCAAGGTTATTTACAGATGTGGTGACTTAACAACAGTCTCTCACAGAAGGACAGGCAGGCAGGCTTCAATCGTTGGTTTCTGGATCTGTCTGTGCCATGTAGGCATCCAACTCCGCATCCAGGTGTCCTTTAGTTTTCGACATGTACGCATCCAACTGGTTGTCCAGCTGCTCCTTGGTCAATACAGGGCGAGTGAGGGCACCTCTCCCCCGTCCACGGCCTCGGCCTCGGCCTCCAAAGCCCCCTCTTCCCCGACCTATCATGCCCCGACCTGGCCCAAGGGGGGAAAAAAAAGACAGTTACAAGTAGGTTTAATGGGCACTACAGTAAATGCCCCTTAGAGCAGTGGGGCCTAGCTGAGAAAGCTGAAGGGCAGGGCAAAGAGGAGGAGAAATCTGGAAAAACAAGAAACACACTGGGTAGAAAGCAACACATGGAAAGCACATATAATGAATCCCTTATTACATGCTCATCTCTTCTAAATGCTATCTATATTTTTTTACTCTATCAACAAATGGAAAATAATCTAAGACAAAGAAATTCCTTCATGTTTGAGACTCCCTCTAAATCCATAATTAAAATACACTGTAGGTAACCCAATTTAGTAACAGGAGGTAGTAAAAAGGGCACAGAGAATCAGGGATGCAAAGGCATTAAGCTTTAACGGATATCCTCTGGAAAGTTCTCTCTCCTTAAATTTATTAATCTAATGAATGGACTGCATGTGTCAGATTACTGAGGATTTCTCTTTGACATAGAACAATGTCAGGAGATAAGAAAAACATTTTGACTACCAGCTTCTTCTATCTCTGATTCTAGGCACCTTAGGACAATTGTGGTTATCTGAGAGGTAGTTTCAATCCACTTAACAAAATATATTCAGCTTTCTGAAAAGTCACTTTAATCTTCCCATGTGACGTCTCTCTCAAAAACCAAGTTGGGATAATTCGAAAACAATTTATTTCATCCTGAAACCAAGCTAACTTGCATTTCATTCAAAAGGCCATGTAGTGCATAATGGGAGAGAAAAAAATAAGCCCTCGGTTATCTAATGCCTTTTCCTAAGTTAATATTCTTTGGCAATGTTAGGATTATAAATTTTGGAAGACCCACTGCACACTTTAAAGGGAAAGAAGCAAATATACACAGGGGCTGTTAGACTTTTCTCCCCCTGAACAGGCAGTGGAGGGAGTTTCTCACTAAATTCTAAGCCAGAAAGCTCCCATGAGATTTGGCATTGATACCACCACCATTACATTTTTTTAAAATCTGGGTCATTTTTAAAAAATCTGAGATCAGCTGGGCGCAGTGGCTCAAGCCTGTAATCCCAGCACTTAGGGAGGCTGAGACAGGAGAATCGTGAGTTCAAAGCCAGCCTCAGCAATGGCGAGGCGCTAAGCAACTCAGTGAGACCCTGTCTCTACATAAAACACAAAATAGGGCTGGGGGTGTGGCTCAGTGGTCGAGTGCCTCTGAGTTCAATCCCCAGTACCAAAAAATAAAAAAATAAATAAAATAAAAATAAAAATCTGAGATCACAAGACAAATATCCAGATCTCAAAGGTAAGATTAGCAGCAAGAGCCAGTTAGGTAGTTAACTGACAGTAATACCATTTTACTTTCTACCTTTATCAGAAAAACCATCTCTGGCTCTCCACAGGCAAAAACTTCACATTGAATTTACTTGGTTTCAGGGCCAATGCTCAGTTCCAGCTCTCGCCCCCATCTATTTTCACTCCCCATACTGGGGATGGAACCCAGGACCTCATGGGTGCTAAGCATGAGCTCTACCACTGATCTACACTCCCAGCCTCTCAACACTTTTCTGTTCACATTTTTTCTGTGTTTGTGTGTGTAGGGTACTGGAGATTGAACCCAGGGGCGCTGTACCATGGCTACACCCCTAGGCTGCCTTCTCTATTCTTATCTGAGTTAAACTGAGGTTTTAAGCTAGGAGATGGACATGTGGTAGTGGTAAGGCAGAGACAGAAAAAGGCAAAATCCCAAACTAACCATTTTGTCATTTAAAAATTTAAATCTGTAATAATCGGAGGAACACTGCATAAAATCTGGTTCTATAATATACACCTGACTGGCTCTTAGAAAAATCATGACAGACTTTCAATCTACTAGCATGTGGATTTAGGAAATAAGCCAGTTTCAAAAAACAAAACAAGACAAACAAACAAGCCTGCCTATGACTTGAAGCTGTGCAGAAAGGTGGCTCTGAGTTTTTAAAAGAGGGAAATAAGGGGAGCTACTCTCTGAAGTTGGTAGCTGACTAACCTCTACCACCGATTCCGCCACGACCCATAGCTCCACGCCCTAGGCCCCCTCTCCCAGGACCTCCACGACCTCGAACACCACCTCTTCTTAAGCCCATTCGGGGAGCTACGGCTCGTCCACCTCGGAGCAGGTTTTGACCTTGGAGAGGAGGCATACAATGTATATGCAGGTAAATCCAAGAGAGACAAAAGTAGATTCTAACCAAAGGAAGGCGGTGAGGGTTAAATGAAAGTAATTCGGTTAATTTTTAGATTGGGTGGGGCAAGCTGCACACCTAGATTGTGACCAGATTAAGTTGCTCATTATTTGTATCAATTCAACAATACTGACCACAAATCCATCTTGGGAAGCTGGGAGTTAATTAAGTACATACTTTTAATAAATTTAAAAACTATACAGGGAACAGTATAGCAGTGCCCAAATTATAACATATAGGTTAAGTACTATTGGTCAACTTGTCCTCTCTTTCTTCCAGATGGTAAGTTTTGCACTAGCACCAAGAATACAGAGATGTTTAGTTATGATATAGGCCAAAGACCCATAAATTTCTTTTCTCAAATTTTTGGTGCTGGGGATTGAACCCATGGCCTCATATATGCTAACCATATATTTCTTAAACTTGACTTATTTCTAGAACTTGAATGTGCTTTGATTCAAGCAGCAGCAGGGTGCTTTAAAATGAAATGGAGATGACGTGAATTACCTGGTATGCAGGTCATAGCCTCTCACCATTGCACATTATCAGAAAAGGAATGGTATCGATAAAAGACATGCAGCACTATTAAAAATGTGATTTCAAAAGTTATTAATTATATTAATACAAATTTAGTATTAAAGATGTTAAACAAATGTGTTCATAAGCAGCCCAAAAGAAAAGGAAAGGGGACAGGGCCCAACAGTTATCAGGTACACAAAGCACTGACCTCGGAGCGACATCCCGCCCCTAAGTAGGGTTCTGGCGGCTCGTCCCCCACGTAGTCCTCCTCTGGATAAGCCTCTCTGGATTATGGGCAGACCTCGTCCTCCAATTGCTCCCCTGGCCAGGGCCCCTATGGGTCGGCCTAACCGTGCCTGGATGTTACTCTTACCCAGGCGCTGCTTTAAGCTCTTCTGGAAGAAAAGGTGTTGGAGGATTGAGATCAAAAAAGCAATCCAGTGGGATTTGGCAATTCTAAGTGCAGAGAAAAAGAAGCAAGTGAAATGCCTGCTGTGGCGGGAAATAACCTGCTGTGAGTATCATTAAGTATTCCAAATCAGAAACTTTTGTTCTCAGAACATGGTATAAAAGAATTCTGATCCAGAGCAGCAACTCCAAGAAGCTTCAGTATGATCCTATGAAATTGGCATTACCACAAATTACCTCACTAATTTGACTACAGAAGTTATATACCACCAGCTGGAACTTAAATCTTAAGAGCACTCACTTGCTGTTTTTGAACCACAGGTTGACAGTGATACGACTTAATTCATACCTGCCCAGGAACTACCACTGTCTTCAAATGCTTACTCAAACACCACAGGAAGTTCATCACATTCTGAGCAAAATTTAAATTACAAGTTCATCTGAATTCTTGTGACTTAAGAACAAGATTGATTTTTTCAGTCAAAGAGGCCAGTGTGCTCCATTTTTCCTTTGAATATCTATCTCCAGACGGTCCACTTTTACCTTAAGATGCAAATAAACACAAAAAAGTCAAACTTCCTCTCCTTACATTTCTTAAAAATTCACAATTCCATGTCTACCCTTGCAAACAGCTCCTTAAACCAGTATAATGACTTTTAATTCAAAATAAACAATTATATCTCCAGAGAGCCAGCCAAACTACGCTAGAATTAACACAGATGAACTATAACCACAAAAGTGCACATGTGAAGACAAGGACATATTACAGAGATAGACTTTCAATAATCTATTCTTAAAGAGAAATCCTTGAAGATCACATTTTAGAAAATTCTTCACAGGAAATCTCAACAATGTAGTCTTAAATGCACAACCAAGAACCTAGCAAGCCTGATTTTTCATAAAACCACCAGTCAACATGAATGAAAATAAAGTTTATGCATGCTCAGGTTCAACCCACAACTACCAAAGATGTGTGTGTTCCCCCGCTGCCCAATCACAGCCCTCAAAAAGATGCTGTGAGGCATAACTTCCTAGTACAAGATAACAAACTGCTTCTGATCAGTACAGAAAGACACCTAGCACAGGGAGGTGCAACCAACCCTAAGGGACTGTCCTGTCACTCCTCTAATCAGCACACAATTATTTTGTTTTTGCAGTGCTAGGGATCAAATTCACATCTTCAGCATGTTAGGTGAGTGCTCTATCATTGAACTACACCCACAGCCCCATCACACAACTATGAGGTCAGGAGTGTATTCTATAAATACCTCATGTCCAGTTTTCCTGAATATATTCATTCTCCTCAGTTCTATGCTTCAGTGAAGAACTACACAGTGCCTACAAGTTCTTCTATCCCTGTCCCTAGTTGCCACCAATCCTGGCCTCTAACATTGATAGGACACTTAAGGATGTTAACTATACCACTTGGTTTCTACTCTAGAGCTGCTATATAAGGTAGCCACTGGACACATGTGGCTATTAAAAGAAAAATTTTTTTTTAAATTAAAATTAAGCTCAACAGCACTAGCTACATTTAATGTAGTTAATAGCCATATGTGGCTAGTGGTTACTGGACTGGATAGCACATAGAGAGCATTTCCAACATCACAGAAGCTAACGACAATGTTGCTCTAGAGGTTACTTTTTGCACAGCCTATATTTAAAGCTTCATGCTGAAAGATCCCTTGGTGGTGCCTTTTGCTTTTTGCTTCCCTGAGTCAGAGATGGATCCAGTCACACAAGGCTTAAGGTAGTTGAAGCAGAAAGCCTTGTTTATTTTTGGTCAGTGAGCCCAGTGGTTCCGAATAAGGGTGGGAGGGTGTTATATTTAACTGCTGATCTATGCACAGCCATGCAGTGCTACCAGTTAAAGTCCTTACAGTTGCATGGCACCGCCCTCCAGACGCCCAGCCACAGCTTGGACATATCCTTCCACAGCCAATGTCCGGACTTGCATATAAAGTCTATGAATAATAAAGAGCAGGTTTTATTTCAGGTCTGAATAGGATTATCTCTCACTGGAAATTTCAAAGAGAACCTCACTAATGCTTAAATTAGCTACTCAGTACTCTTGCTCCAATGTACTGATAAAACTTCAGGTGCTGTGGAAACGAGAGTCACTCTATATTTTAGTACTGAAAACCTTTGACTAAGGCTAGTTCAGACTCCTTGTACTAGGGAAGAATATTTCCCTAGGTACACATTATTTAACAGGAAGTAAAAGATACTTTGAAGATCATCTAAAAAACAAATAGTTTTGTTCCTTCTTCTTCTTCTTTGGGCAGTGCTGGGGATCAAATCGATGGCCTTGCACATTAAGGTAGGCAAGTGCTCTACTTTTGAGCTATACTCCAACCTGAAACAAAGGTTCTTTGTGTTAAAAAAAAATCAATCTACTGTAAGGGTAAAGGACCAAAAAATAAGAGACTAATAGTCACCGATAACACAAACAAGCCACACAGATGGCCAACTCCCTAAAACAGAAATTAAAGAAAAATATTATTTATCAGTACCTGCCAAAATTGGAATTCTCTGAACTTCCCTTTCACAGAAGCTTCAGGTTTGGCCCTGAGCCTCTTTGTCATCATCCATGGCGTCCTTACAGCCTCAGTGGACTGACTGACACAGATCACCAGCTGCTTCAGAGTATTAAGACCCATTCTCTCACCTGCTTAAGTTTTAATGCTGCCTGGACAGAGGGTCTATTCTCCATCTGCTGGGCCAGTCTTCTGTTTCTGGCACTGGCTAGCTGCTGTTGTTGCTGCATCGAAGCTCGAATATTCACTGGCATCGGCTGTTTGTTCTTCAGCATATTAGTAAAGCTTCAAGGTCGAACAAAATGGATGTTTAAATAAAAGCTTTATTACAAAACATTTATTGGCATTTTCATGGCTTGCTAGACCAGGAGCTCCAGATCCCACGAACTTTTAAGTAAAGTGGTACGTTTAGATCAAGGCTGATGTGGGTTAAAGACTCCTCTGTTTCCATAAAGTTGCAAGAATCAGAAACTTAGAAATGCAGCTCTAAGTGCAGCACATTCAATCAAAAGTGATAACAAGGGCTCAGGTAATGGCTCTCAGAGAGGTGGAAAGTATGAAAAACACGCAATAAGCAGATATGATGACAAAAGACAGAAGATGTAGTTTCAAAGACAAATGAACAAAGTCTAAACTTTGAGGAACTCAAGGGTTCATTTTAAGGGTAAATATGAGGAAGGCCTAGAGCACCTTCAAAGCCAGGGAAATAATACACCCACATAAATTATAGGAGTGTATTACATTTATAAATATACATGTCACTTAGGAACATGTAACTATAATTAATGTTCCACATCCTAAGAGATATGGAGAGAAGTACATATGCTTCAAAAGAAGTGACAGTAGACATTAAATGTCTTAAGAGTTTTAACATCAACTTGATAAAAATCACTGGCCACACTGAATAAACAAAGCTCTCAGAAAAAACTGCCTTTAAATACCTTAATTTTTCTCAGTCTCAAATGATCATTTTTTCCAATTCTGAGTACTTTTTTTTTTTGGTACCAGGGATTGAACTCGGGTGCTCGACCATTGAGCCACACCTCTAGCCCTATTTTGTGTTTTATGTAGAGACAAGGTCTGAGTTGCTTAGCGCCTCACCGTTGCTGAGGCTGCCTTTGAACTCGCGATTCTCCTGTCTCAGCCTCCCAAAGTGCTGGGATTACAGGCTTGCGCCACCGCGCCCAGCTCCAAGTGAGTACTTTTTTTTTTTTTTTTGGTACCGGGGATTGAACTCAGGGGCACTCGACCCCTGAGCCACATCCCCAGCCCTATTTTGTGTTTTATGTAGAGACAGTGTCTCACTGAGTTGCTTAGTGCCTCGCCATTGCTGAGGCTGGCTTTGAACTCGCGATTCTCCTGTCTCAGCCTCCCTAAGTGCTGGGATTACAAGCGTGAGCCACCGCGCCCGGCTTCCAAGTGAGTACTTTTGAGAAATATTACTTCAATCATTTGAGAGCTTGTGAAGATATTCCTCTATTTCTGACATGGTTAAGCTTAATGGAATGAAACAGAAGAACATTTAATTGTTAAAAGAATCCAAAACAAAAACAAACTAAAAAGCAGAATGGAAAGAAAGTGAAATGGAGCAAAGCAAGTGCCTCTTACAAGGCCCAGGAATGGCATTCGAGGGCCTTTGGACATATTCATGGCTTGCTACCTGCCTCTTACAGGCCAGACATAATACTGCTGGCCTTGGACTGGGCAGCAAGCCGTTTGCAGCCAGGGTATACCATGCTACCGTGCTGCACCACCCCTGTATCAATGCAAAAAAAACAACTTGAAGAAAAGAGAGGGTGTGAGGAGTCTTTTTAAAATACATCCCACCAGATAAATATTTCAGACAGCTTAACATAAAAATCTACTGATAAGGGGTTTTGAAACAACCGCCCAATTTGTTTTGTGTACCACATAAGATGCAACTAAGAACAGAGGTCTGTAGCCTTCTGTTGGTATTTAGCTTACAACCGGTTTTTGTGCATTGGACCCCAGGGCCATTTAAGTAATGTTTTCTTAGGAAGGAGCTGAAGTTGCTGTTGGCTGCCTCACCGCTCATTTAGAGACATCTTGGTGGTGCTTTTTAGCACAACTTTCGGCGCTGATTGTGCAGCCATCTTCAAATCCCGAGAATCTACAAAGGATGATATGCAGAATGAGGCAATCAGAATAATGGCCACTTCAATTCTACAAGGGACAAAGCCCAAACAATGAAGGAAAGGCCTATGTCACTGACTACTGAAAATCAAAACTCATTACAGGAGTTCATAAGAGTGTTGCCTCAAATTACTAAAAACTTCAAGGCCAAGAGCTGGGTGCGGCAGTGCATGCATGTAATCCCAGCACTTTGGGAGGCTGAGAAAAGAGAATTGTGAGTTCAAAGCCAGCCTCAGCAACAGCGAAGCACTAAGCAACTCAGTGAGACCTGTCTCTACATAAAACACAAAATAGGGCTGGGAATGTGGCTTAGTGGTCGAGTACCCCTGAGTTCAGTCAGTACCAAAAACAAAACAAAACAAAAAAACACAGATGCTGCCCAGCATGGTGGCACATGTCTGTAATCCCAGTGGCTTGGGAGGCTGAGGTAGGAGGATCATGAGTTCAAAGCCAGCCTCAGCAAAAGCGAGGTGCTAAGCAACTCAGTGAGACCCTGAGACTCTGTCTCCAAATCAAATAGAAAATAGGGTTGAGGATGTGGCTCAATGGTAGAGTGCCCCTGAGTTCAACCCTCAGGTCCCTCCCTACTCTCCCCCCCAAAAAAACCCCAGATGTCAGGGGTCCAGATCAATCTCTGGTGATAGGTGCTGGGGATCAGCAATTGGGGGAAAATATAAAGCTACCCAGTTGCTTCTAATGTGCAAAGTTGAGATCCACTAATTTAGAGTAGAAGTGGCTCTGGGCTCCCAAAACCAAGCATGGGCCTTGGCAAGGGATTAGGGATTTAGAGGACAGAGTAGGAAAGGTTTCCTAAATAAGCATTCATCTGGGAGTTAGCTCTCCAGAGCCCTCTACAAAAAAAAAAAAAAAAAAATTAGCCAGGCGTGGTGGCTCACGCTTGTAATCCCAGCACTTAGGGAGGCTGAGACAGGAGAATAGCGAGTTCAAAGCCAGCCTCAGCAATGGCGAGGCGCTAAGCAACTCAGTGAGACCCTGTCTCTACAAAAATAGGGCTGGGGATGTGGCTCAGTGGTCGAGTGCCCCTGAGTTCAATCCCCAGTACCAAAAAATAAAATAAAAATAAAAAAATAAAAAGTCTATTAACTTCATTAGGTTCTCCAAGAGATTCATAGTGTCCTTAACTCCCCAAACCAAAAACATCTCTTTTCTGTGAATTAATCTGTTAGTTATACAACTCTCATGATCCTTAGCACTTGCATCCTGCTCATTTCTGTTTTCTCTCCTTGCTAGATTATAAATCCCTTCAGGGCAGGATCTATTTCTTTTAAAATTTTTTTTTCTTCTAATTATTAGATATACATGACAGAATACATTTTAATTCGTTGTACACAAATGGAGCACAACTTTTCACTTATCTGGTTGTATACAATATAGAGTTACCTCATATGTGCAGTCATAAATGTACCTAGGGTACTGTTGTCCATCTCATTCCACCATCTTTCCTGCCCCCAGCCCTCTATAAAATTTAACCCTAAAGCCGCCATGAGGCCCCACAGTCCTCATTTAAACCTTTGCCTTTGCTGGGTGAGGTGGCGCACGCCTATAATTCCAGTGGCTCGGGAGGCTGAGGCAGGAGGATCGTGAGTTCAAAGCCAGCCCGCACAAAAGCGAGGCCCTAGCAACTCAGTGAGACCCTATCTCTTAAATAAAATACAAAATAGGGCTGGGGATTGTGGCTAAGTGGCCCTGAATTCAATCCCCGGTACCCTCTCCATCCCGCCAAAAAAAAAAAAAATGCCTACCATCCTCAATCCTCTATCAAGGTATTTTTCAACCCGGCCAACAGTTTTTCTTTTTATTCTTGGCAAACCCTAACCTCTCTCAATCCGCCACCATCTCCAGGTCGGCCCCGCCCCATCCTGCTCTCGGGCTCCGCCCCCTCCCCGAGGCCTCCCCCACCAACACTTTGCGTCCATATCCTACCTCCCATGCCGCTGAACCGTCCAGCGGCCCCGTCCGCTCCCCCCTCTTCCCCCCCTATAGAAACGCACCAAAGGAAACGGACGCCAGTGCTCCTCCCGGGGCTGCCACCACGGCTGCGGCAGGCGGGCCGGGGACCGGCCGAACCTGAGTTGACGGTGGAGGGGCTTGGGTTAACTAGGTGGGCGGTTGGTTGAGTAAGCGGTAGAATGCGAGGTTCGTTCGTTTAGGTTGACTACCTAGCCGGTCAATCCGCTTGGTCGTCCGGCCTGCCCTTTTCTGCCTTTCGTCTGTGCCACCACAGCTGCCGCCGCCAACTCCTGCTCGGTGTCCAAAACAAAATGGCCGCCACGCTCAGTGCGGAGTGGGACAGGCTAAAATGGCGTCTACGCGCTTACGTCAGGCGTTTAGATGCGCACGCAACTAGGGGCGGGATGATGCGCTACGCCTGCGCAAGAGTCAGGCGGAGCGCCGGCGGTGAAGGAGGGGTTTTAGCAAAGGTCCCTTCAGAGTTACACGCAGTACTCCGCCCATAAGGGGTGTGGTCAGTGGTCTCGTGGATGGAGCGTTTGGGGGCTCTACTTTCCGCCGGAGTTGCGCTGCACCTGGTGGGGTTGTGGGTGGTTTTAGCTGCGGAGAGGGGATTCGGTCCAGGTGAAAGAAGTGTTCTTATTCCCTCATGCCCTTCTCACCCCCGCTGAGAAAGAATGGCTAAAAATCTTTGTGCGGGACTTGCCTGTCTCTTCCAGACCATCGAACCCAGGTGATTTGCTTTGGCTCTTCCCTCATCCCCATTTGCCTGGCTCACAACTCACCTGTTGTGAGTGGCATAAACTTTAGCCTCGGCCAGGGCCTAGGAGGCTAGTGCTGGGAGCACACTTTTAGCGAAATGTACATCAGCTACTATAGTCGTCCATATTTTCAGCTTACTTATTCCCCTTCCCAACTTGGCCTGAATGTAGTCTAATTCTTCTATCTGGGGGAACCTTCCAGGTCTTTCTACCAAACTACCATCCATATGGAATTTTATTTTATTTTATTTTTTTATTGTCCTGGCTATCCAACCCAGATCCTCCAGCATGCTAGGCAGGCACGCTACCACTGAGCATCATCCCCAGCCCTCCATATGGATTTTGGTGCAGACCTATAAAGGGATTTTATGGTTCAGTACACAAAGTACTTAAATGTTTGGGGGATGAATGAGTGAACACATGTTCAGTCCTTCCTTCAGTCCCATATACAGTTTGGGACCCTTTTTTTTTCCCCCTGGCACTTTGTGTGTGTATTTAAGGGCCCTGCACCCTTGCTAGACTTTATTCTGGTGAGGGTAAGGGAAATGTTTTTTTTTTGTTCACTGGTGTATCCCCAGTTCCTACACAATGTCTAGCACTTGGCAGGACCTCCATAAATGTTGGTTGAAAGTTGAGATTTTTTTTTCCTTCTGGTTTTATAGTTGAGAAGCTGTTGTCTCTTCCAGTTAGAACCTTGGATCCCCACATTTCAGAACCTTGGATCCCCACATTTCTTTTTTTTTTTTTTGGTACTGGGGATTGAAGTCAGGGGCACTCGACCACTGAGCCACATCCTCAGCCCTATTTTGTGTTTTATGTAGAGACAGGGTCTCACTGAGTTGCTTAGCGCCTTGCTGTTGCTGAGGCTGGCTTTGAACTCGCGATTCTCCTGTCTCAGCCTCCCTAAGTGCTGGGATTACAGGCTTGAGCCACCGCGCCCGGCTGGATCCCCACATTTCTTAACCTTGAGCATTCTTCAGGTAGGAAGATGATATGCATAGTGAGCTCTATAAAATAAGGGGAGTTGGGAGTAATCAACTTTCACTTCTCCACCCACTTCCAGACCCCAGAGGAGACAAGACATTGATGGCTGGCGAGAGGGGAGCCTTTAATGAAAGATTAGTTGCAGGCTTGGACTGCTACCCTTGCGCCCTTGGTGTATGTTGAGGGAGGTGGGCAGTGATGAGAATGCGGAGAGAGATAGTGGGGTGAGGTGAAAGCAGGTGAAGGGGCAGGTCTGGCAGGGGGAGGGGAAGGGCGCTGCCCACTTGGCTGTCTGCTCAACTGTTCTCCCAGAAGAAGTTGTTACAGGCCACTGTGAGAGCAGCCACAAACACCACGAACTCCTGGAAGTCCACTTCCCCATCTTCATTGTCATCTAGTTCCTTCATCATCTTGTCCACAGCATCTGCATCCTTCTGGACCTGTGGAAGAAGGAGAGGGAGAGGGAGGTGTGTATCACTGAGGGTAGTTGAGGATATCAAGGCAGAAATGAGCAAGAAGTCAAACAGCATCTCATTATGGGACTCTTCTGCTTTTCCCCTGAAAATACTCATGGGCTCCTATTGCCTACAGAAGAAACTCCTTAACTGGAAGAGTTAGTAACATCAGTTACCGGGGCTGGAGTTGTGGCTTAGGGGTAGAGCGCTTGCCTGGCATGCGTGAAGCACTGGGTTCGATTCTCAGCACCACATATAAATATATTTAAAAAAATAAAGATCCATCAACAACTAAAAAAATATTTACTTATGGTAACATCAGTTACCATAAGTTGATTGTTTACAATGTGACAAATACCACACTAGGAGTCTTATAGCACTGTCTAGTTTAATTCTAATACAAACAGTATGAGGCTCTTGATTAATTCCATTCTAAAGAAGAAACATTCATGGTTTTAGTTAAATAAATGTGCCCAAAGTCACATAGAAAGTGGCAGGGCTGACATTGGGTGTGGTGGTGCACACCTGTAATTGGGAGACTGCGACAGGCCAGCTTCAGCAATTTAACGAGGCCCTAAACAACTTAGACCCTATCTCAAAAAATAAAAAGGGCTGGGGATGTAGCTCAGTAAAAGCTCAGTGGTTGAGTGCCCTTGGGTTCAATCCCCAGTACCAAAAAGGAAAAAAACAAACAAGTGGCAGGGCTGGTCTCGGTGATGCACACCTGTAATCCCAGTGACTTGGGAGGCTGAGGCAAGAGGATCACAAGTTTGAGGACAGCCTCAGCAGCTTAGTGAGGCTCTGTCTTAAAATAAATAAAAAAGGCTGGGAATGTAACTCAGTGATAAAGCACCCTTGGGTTCAGTGCCCAGTAGTGAAGCGGTGGGGGTGGAGAAAAAGGAAGCAGTAGGACCAAAATTTGAATGCAGTCTAATAAAATCTCAGATTCACCTTCTACTCCATCTGAGGCTGCTTCTTTACTGTGTGCCCCCTCTTAATGTTTCCACCCTACTTCTCTGCATCATCCAGCCAAATGAAACTACTGGGTGAGCTCCTATGTTTTTGCTCATGCAGATGCCTCCTAAAATGTCTTCATTTACCCCAGTCATCTTCCACTGAAAGCCCACGGCTCAACTGCCACTCTTCCAGGAACCATCTTACTTCAGTCTGGTTACCAATCTCCAACAAACTCTTTTTGGCACCTTTATTAAGGCTCTGTGTACTTCCTGGAGTTCATAGTTTATTTCCAAATGTCAGTCTTTCCCTTCTAGACTATGAACCTTATTGACGAATCTGCACAAGACCTAGCACCTAACAAGTAAGCAGTAAACTAGGGCATTTTGATTTGACACAGAAGGACTAGGAGAGCCTGGAAAACCCAGGTGAAAGAGGAGGGTTGGACTGAACTGGGGGTGGGGTAGGAAGAATGGCAGGGAGGTGCCCCTCCCATTCCCCCACCTTTTGCTGACTCCATCCTGTACTCCCACTCGATACTCACATCTAGGAAGCCAGAGAGCTCGGTTTGCAGTAGCTCTTTCAGTTCCTTCTTGCTCAGCTTGTACTTGTCCCCCTCTTTGCCTGAGTGGGCATGGAACACGTTGATGAGGGTCTCCATCGCAGTCTCCAACTCAGAGCTCATTGTAGCAGTGCACCTAGTCCAGCCACACACACACCATAGAAGTGAGCTGAGGACCAGGCCTAGGATATCTGAGGATCAGGTGAGGGAAATCCTCGGGCCTGGCCCTGGTTCCACAGCTCAAATAAACATGAGATGGGAGCCCGCTGTAATTTATCTTTCATTGAAGTTTTACAAGGTAGGGGAAAACTCAGCACAACTAAATCCAGACCTCTGTGTCCCTCAATCTGAACCCCAGCCAAAGGAAGTCAGGGTTGGGCATGGAAAGCAAGCAGCCGGAATGGGGCTGGTTCCAGAGGCCTGCAGTGGACATCTGCAGTGGCTCCTGGCTGCCTGGGCAGAGACTGGAGGGTGGTCACAGGACTAGGATGGCTTCTTCCGGCTCTATTTTTACCCTGGACCTTGTAGGCCTAACACAATCAAGTTCTGCTGTTGCGGGTGGTAGGCTGGGATCTCTACGGCCTTAACTCTGGGGCTCACTGCAACAAGGTCTGAATCTGGCTCTCTCAGTGAGCCTGATGGAGGGTGGCAGCCTGAGTGGGTGGCCTAAAGTTTTTTGAGGAAGGGAGTCTGTTTCTGAGCTTCCTGCCAGTAACCTTTAGGGATCTTTTTTGGTCCTTCAAACCCCTTCTCTCTTCAACATGTCATTTTGACTTCTCTGTGCTGTGCCTCCCAGTGCCTCCAGTTTAATTCTTTTTTTTTTTTTTTTTTTGGTACCAGGGATTGAACTCAGGGGCACCCGACCACTGAGCCACATCCCCAGCCCCATTTTGTGTTTTATGTAGAGACAGGGTCTCACTGAATTGCTTAGCGCCTCGCCATTGCTGAGGCTGGCTTTGAACTCGCGATTCTCCTGTCTCAGCCTCCCTAAGTGCTGGGATTACAAGCGTGAGCCACCACGCCCGGCTTTTTTTTTTTTTTAATATATATTTATTTATTTTTTAGTTGTAGGTGGACAGAATATCTTTGTTTTTATGTGGTGCTGAGGATCGAACCCAGTGCCTAATGCGTGCTAGGCGAGCACGCTACCACTGCGCCACAATCCCAGCCCCTCAGTTTAATTCTTCTTTGCAAAATTATCCCTGGTAGGAAGGGAGAAAAGAATGTCTGAGCCCTGGAGACAGGGCTCCCAGGGAGTGGGGGAGGAAATCTGTAGATCTTGTTCCTCTGGTTGCCCTCCTTCCCTCAGAGCCTGTTGATGTGGGTACAGTGGGAGCAGGGGAATGGAGTTGGTATGTATTGAGGGAGATAAAAGCAGAGTGCATGAAGTCTTTTGAGTTCAAGGGGCTGGGAGAGAGCAGGAAAAGAATGGAGGGGTCTGTTGAGGAGAGGAGACTGCCAAGCCAGGCAGCCTCTGTCCTTTGGTCCTGGGATAGTCAGGCCCTCCATAGCCCCAGGGGGCAGCTCAGGTGTCTGGGATCAGGTATCCCCATCTTTCCCCAGGACTGGGGGAGTGGACAATGGGCTCTGATCGGATGACATCCCAGCTCTTCAATAAGGCCCTTGTGAGTGTCACCTGAACTCTGGACATGAGAAGCAGTTGTCACAGAAACATGGGGGAGATGGAACCCAAGACGGGACTGATAGACAGGATAAGGGGGGTGCTTGAGGGAGGGATGCTGGTGGCTCAGTTACCAGGCCTATCTAGAGGGGCAGCTGGTGGTTGCCCTGAGCCCTTCAGCAGCCTGGGATTTTATGCGGGGGCAGTTCTGGGGTGAGGCAAATAGGAAAACAAAGAGGAAAGAATTTGGGGAAAGAGGAGAGGGGGATCTGGGCTGAGAAAAGGGAGGAGAACAAAGGGGAGGTCTTGTGAAGGAAGAGTTGGGAGAGGGCTCAATACCCTAGGGCCCTCTCTAATATCACATGGCCCTTGCTTTGCCACCCCTAGACTTCCCTGGGACCCGGCTCTTGGCAAGGCTGGGCAAGGGTGGCAGAGACTGAGTGTGGAAGTGGGAGCAGGAACAGCTGTTCTCTTCTATTATTCTTACTCCATGGAAAGCAAGGCAAGGGCTGTGTCCCTTCCCCAACAATGAGAGACTGAGGAGACCTTAGCAGGGGACCTGCAGGCTCTGTGTAGGAGGGACTGGTGGCCTGGAGGCTGGGTGATGGCCTTCCCACTCACTGAGCTCCCAGCTCTTCCTCTGACCTTCACTCATCTCCCCCTACCACCTTCCAAACTCTGTCTCTCCCAGATCCTGAACTGCCCCTACCCTAATCCCTCCCAGACCCTCAGTACACCACAATGCACAATGCCATTATCCACCCCCCTGCTCTTGGGACCCCTCTGAAGTCCCCTTTCCCCCAAGCTGGCCAGGCCAGGGACCTAGGCCAGGTTGGGCAGGATACTCACAGTTGGCTTGGGCCTGAGATGGAAGCAAGTTCTGGACAAATGGCAGCTCCTGGAGCTGTGTGAGGAGACCTGTCTTTAGCAGTCCTTCCCCCGCAAACCTCTCCTCCCCAGCGGCTCCACCCCTTCACAGACACCCAGTGGGGCAAGGGGCCAGGAGAGGACAGAGGCGCCCTCTGTCTCCTGGGCTGGAACAGGCTGCTCTGTGTCTCTTCCCTGGCCTTGGTTGCCTGCCCTCCCACCCCATTGCTGGGTACCAGCAGCCAAGCGCAGGAGGAAGGAGGTGGGAAGGAGGGGTCCTCGGAGGGACACAAATGTCTCACTCTCATCTGTACTACACAGCCCTGAAGCTGGCTGTGAGACTGAGCAGGGGAAAGGAAGGATTTTGCAGAGGGAGTTTTAGCTGGGGGTCTTACTCAGTGAGTAGTTTAGTCTTGGGACCTCACTGAGAGCTTTCAATCCGGGGATTCTTCTATGGGGGCCTCCGTCTTAAGTCCCCCCTCCCCTCGTTTGTGGTGCCTCAGCCTGGAGTCCTTGGATGGGGGCTTGGACTGCAGTGACCTTTGTAGGGTCTCTGGTGTTTTTCAGATTGAGCCTCTCAAGTACTGAGCTCCCTCACTTTTTTTTCTTTCTTTCGGTTGGGATTTTCAATTAGTAGTTGTCATCCCTGGCCCCACCTCCAGATTAGCTGTTGGGGGTGTGGTAGGGCAGCAGCCCCCAGCCCCAAAGGAAGTGATTGGATTCGAGAACCCCCGCTGAATGAGATCTGTCCCAGAAGTCCCCCCAAGTTGGGGAACCTGTGCGAGGGGTTAAGGCGGCTTGGGTTCCCACCCTGATGGCTGGGGCAAGAGGCGTGATTGGGCGGTCCCCTCTCTTCGGAATCAGCTACGGAAACTTGACACCTCCGACTGGGGCGTGGCTCCCTCCTCCTTTGCTGGCGCTTATAAACCTCAACCTAGAGGTTCCTGCTCGCAGCACCCCATCTCCTACCCCTGGTGAGTCGCATACCCGCATCCCGACCCTGGAGGGTGTCTGGGGATCCTTTTTTCTCCACTGGCTCCCGGGTCCCTCCCCCAGAGCCGGGTCAGACAGGGATTCAGGAAGTGGCTTTGGGAGAGCGAGCAACAGTCCTTGCAGAAGTGTGTGTGTGTGTGTGTGTGTGTGTGTGTGTGGGTGGACGGAAATAAGAGGGATGAATGGGCAGGCCCCGTTCCTCTAGCCTTCTTTTGTGCCCCTAGGGGAAGTGAGTGCCCGGACCATGCCCTTGTGGCCTCAGAAAATCAGAGGAATCCTGTTCCAGGACCCTGTCACCTGGAGACAGGATTGCGAGGGCGTGTGGGGTCCTTGTCCCAGCACTCTGTCCAGCTGCCCCTGAGGAAAGGTAGGGTAGGGGATCTGTCCAGATTGAACCAGCTCTAACCACAGCTGGGTCTGTGCCAGCCCTAAGCTTCTCTTCTGGAAAGAGTGACCAGCATGTGGGCGGGTGGACTGCAGGCGGCTGGAGACTGAGGTCCCACTGTAAACAAGTTTTGGAGACAAACAACCTCCTGACCCTTTAAGGCTGGGAGAGACAAGATAGGTCCTTTGGGATAGAAACCCCATAAGAGGGCCGCCAGACTCAGAGGACTTCAAAGAAGAAACTGCAAACGGAAAAATCTCTCCCCAGATAGAGGGATTGCCACACTGATGGATCACCACAGAGGGTCTCCTTTTTTTTATTTGGTGTTAGGGATTAAACCCAGGAGGCTTCACCACTTGGTGGCACCCCCGCCCTTTTTATTTTTTATTTTGAGACAAAGTCTCGCTAAGTTGCTTACAGCCTTGCTAAATTGCTGAGACTGTTTTTTTTTTAATATTTATTTTTTAGTTATAGGTGGACAGAATATCTTTATTTTATTTTTATGTGGTGCTGAGGATCGAACCCAGTGCCTCCCGCGTGCTAGGCGAGCACGCTACCACTGCGCCATAACCCCAGCCCCCTGAGACTGGTTTTGAACTTGCCATCCTCCTGCCTCAGTCTCCCCAGCTGCTGGGATTACTGGCACCTGCACCCAAAGCCACTTCCTGAATCCCTGCATAGAAAAAGGACCTTCAAAAACCAGGTGTGGTGGCCCATGACTGTAATCTCAGCTTTTGGGGAGGCCAGCTGACAAGTTCGAGGGCAGCCTGAGCAATTTAGTGAGACCTTGCCCTGCCTCAAAATAAAAAAAAAAAAAAAGGGCTGGGGAATGTAGGGCTGTGATAGAGCACCACTGGGTTCAATCCCCAGAACCTCCCCCAAATAAAGGACCCCCAGATTGTGAGACCCACAGAAAAAAGTGTCTTTAAATTTTTTTTTTAGTTGTGGATGGACACGATATCTTTCTTTCTTTCTTTCTTTCTTTCTTTCTTTCTTTCTTTCTTTATTTATTTATTTATTTATTGGTACTGAGGATTGAACTCAGGGGTACTCGACCACTGAGCCACATCCCCAGCCATATTTTGTGTTTTATGTAGAGACAGGGTCTCACTGAGTTGCTTAGCGCCTCGCCATTGCTGAGGCTGGCTTTGAACTCGCGATTCTCCCGTCTCAGCCTCCCTAAGTGCTGGGATTACAGGCTTGAGCCACTGCGCCCGGCTTATTCATTTATGTTTATGTGATGCTGAGGATAGAACCCAGTGCCTCATGCATGTGAGGCAAGTGCTCTACCACTGAGCCACAAACCCAGCCCCAGAAAAAAGTTTTCTGGGACTAAATTTAAATTGAGATATTGTTGCCTGGTCCCTTGCCCCAAGCTCAACCCCTATATCCTCCTTCTTTCTTATAATGACCCCTCCAGGTGGAGGCTGAGGTAGCAGCACCAGAGCAGGGACACTGGCCATTCTTGGATCCCAGACTCTCTGACTCTTCCCACTCTGCTTCCTCCTTGTCCTGCAGGTCAGCTGTGTGAGCACATCAGCTCTAACCCCAGGGTACTCATGGCAGCTGAGCCACTGACTGAGCTGGAAGCGGCCATCGAGACAGTAGTTACCACTTTCTTCACCTTTGCAGGGCGGGAAGGCCGGAAGGGCAGCCTCAGCGTCAATGAGTTTAAGGAACTGGCCACGCAGCAGTTACCTCACCTGCTGAAGGTTGGTAGAGGTCTCTGAGACTGGGATTTTGTGAGACAATGTTTGTGGGACACTATGTATATGAGGCAATACTGCTGAGTAGATAATGAGACCACAAGAAAGGATGTGAGGCTGGGCATGATGGCGCACACCTGTAATCTTAGTGAGGCAGGAGGATTTCAAGTTTAAGGCCAACCCGGGCAACTCAGTGAGACTCTGTCTCAAAATAAAAAATAATAAGGGTTGGGGATGTAGGTCAGTGGTCACCAGATTCAATCCCCAGTACCTCAAAAAACAAAAAACAAAAAAACCGGATGTGAGTGACTGCATGTACATGGCTCTGGGTTTTTCTGTCTGATGTGTGTGTGTGTGTGCGCGCGCAACTAGATAAGCAAAGATACTGTGTTTGTGCAAATGGGAGTGTGCAAGTGGGCTCTGTGCGCCTATTAAAAGATGCTGTTGGATGGGCTGGGGTTGTGGCTTAGCGGTAGAGCGCTTACCTAGCGCAGGTGAGGCACCGGGTTCGATCCTCAGCACAACATAAAAATAAAAATAAAGGTATTGTGTCTGCCTTCAACTAAAAGATGCTGTTGGGTTCTTGTGTCTATATGTACCTCTCTGGTCTTATGTCTCCAGTACAGGACTGCACCCAGAGCTGGCTTCCAGGACATTCACAGACCCTAAGAGCTAGAAGGAAGCCAAGAGAAAACATAAAACATGGTTAAGACTCCTCAATTCACATATATGGAAACTGAGGCCCAGTAGTGGGGATGGGATTATCAAAAGTGAAAACACAGTTGGGTACGGTGGCACATGCCTGCCTTCTCAGTGACTTGGGAGGCTGTCAGGAGGATCTCAAGTTTGAGGCCAGCCTCAGCAACTTAATGAGATCCTGTCTCAAAATAAAATTTTAAAATGGGTATGTAGCTCCATGGTAGAGTACCCCTGGATTTAATTCACACACACACACACACACACACACACACACACACGAAAATAAGGACAAGAAAACAGCCAAATTCATGGAGTCTTAGACTCTCAGTATAGGAGGGTCTGTAAGTAACATTGTGACTATTTCCCACCATCTATGGGAATCCCTTCAATAGAGCACCTTCTCCTCTACTGGAAGGAATGGGTTGGGTTTAAATTTTATCCATTCTGGGTTTGCATGTCATTCCAGGCTGACAGTTTCATTTACTTCCTTTCTGAAAATTCACAAGTACATAACAGTGTGTGAATATGGATTCTTTTTTTTTTTTTTTTTTTTTTTTTTTGCAGTGCTGGGGATTGAACCCAGGGCCTTGTGCATGTGAGGCAAGCACTGTACCAGCTGAACTATATCTCCAGCCCATGAATATGGATTTTTAAAAAACAGAGTGAGCCTCTGAAGCTTATAGTTGCTCATCTGCAAAATCCCCTGTGTCCTCTGACTTCTCAGACTTTTCTTTTCACCTTTTTATTGGAAATGTCAGTTTCTCCAATGAAGGTATAGATAGCATTCCCTGGAGTCTGGTTGAGTTGGCCTCTTTGCTTTTCATCTGTTTTTCTGGATCTTAGTTTCTTCTTCTTCTGAAGACCTCCAGTTCCTTGGAAGCTGAGCTACCAGCTGCCTTCCTCTTCTTTCTTTGTTTCTTTTCATGGTACTGGGGATTGAACCCAGGAGCCCTTTTTATTTTTAACTTTGAGAAAGGATGTTACTAAATTGCCCAGGCTGGCCTTGAACTTGTGATCCTCCTGCCTCAGCCTTCCAAATAGCTGGGATTACAGGTGTGTACGCGTGCCTGCCTTCCTCCCTTTTTACTGTACTTTTCATATCTTTTCTGCTTTTGGCTCACTGTTTTTCTTCTCATTACTGCATCTGTTGTTGTCATCATTATGATGATGATGATGATGATTGTTACCTGGGATTGAACCCAGGAACATTTAGCCCCTGAGCCACATCCCCAGTCCTTTTTAAAAAAAAATTTTTTTTAAAAATATTTTATTCGGAGACAAGGTCTCACTGAGTTGCTTAGGGCCTTGCTAAGTTGCTGAGGCTGGCTTTGAACTTGAGATCCTCCTGTCTTATCCTCCCGTGGTGCTGGGATCACTGGCACATACCACTGCTGTCATTATTTTCCCTGGCTTCAGTACCCACACAGACAACTCACACTGTACCTGGGTCTTTCCATTTTTTATATTCCTCACTTCTAAAGAACTGTCCTCCTACATCTCAGCATCCCACTCTGCTCATGCTTCATTACCAAATCCAATATTTCTTTGATTCCACTAGGACCTTCAATCTCTTTTTTTTGTTTTGTTTTATTTTTTGTACTGAGAATTGAACGCAGAGGTGCTTAGCCACAGAGCCACATCCCCAGCATCCCCTCCCTTTTTTTTTTTTTTTTTAATATATTTTTAGTTGTAGATGGACACAATACCTTTATTTTATATGGTGCTGAGGATCGAACCCAGGGCCCCACACGTGCCAGGTGAGCACTCTGCCACCGAGCCACAACCCCAGCCCCACCTCCTTTTTTTAAACTTTTTTTTTTAGTTGTAGATGGCAACTAAAACAATACTTTTAGTTGTTAACATAAAATAATACTTTTATTTATGTATTTATATGTGGTGCTGAGAATCAAACCCAGTGCCTCACACACGCTAGCTAGGCAAGTGCTCTACCACTGAACCACAACGCCAGCCCCCGCAACCCTTTTTATATTTTATTTTGAGACAGAGTCTCACTAAATTGCTTAGGTCCTTGCTGCGTTGCTGAGGCTGGCTTTGAACTCTTGATTTTCCTGTCTCAGCCTCCTGAGCTTACAGGCTTGTGCCACCATGCTTGGTGGGACCTTCAGTCTCTTGACCCACCACTTTTTAATTTTCTATCATCATCTCTCATCTCTTCATTTCTCTTCTTCATGTTCCAAGACATTATTTTCCAAGACATTATTTTGATCATTCCCTCAACCCATTTGATTCTCTCTCTGTCCCAGTTGTCTGGCAGAATCCTAACCCTGGTGAAACCCAACATTTCACCTCCGTTAACTTGCTGGTTAAATCCACCATCTGTGCCCACACTTTGATAGCTGAATCTGGGCGGAGGAAAATGCACAGCCTAGTTGACTTGTCTCACTTTAAATCAGCAACCACAGACTCCGAAGGGACCCTTAGCAATGCCTGGCGATTCTACTGTGTTTCCCTGAATGATTCATTTTATCAGCTCTTTCAGATGATTATTTCACAACTTTCCCCCATCCTCAAACTCCAGTGCCTCTTTCTACATTCTCCTTCTCACTGAGAAATTGTCTCATTAAGAAAGTAAGAGTCATCAGGAAAATTCTATGTGCTACCCTCATCCCCAAATCTACTGCTCAATCAGCACATAATCTGCCTTCCTTCCTGGTCACACAAGATCTGTTTCAGCTCTTCACTAGTGCTCTGAATCCCATCCCCTCTCACCTACTTTAAAGACTTTTCCTTTTGCAATTCATGCAACGATCCGTTCTCTTTCTTGCATCATTGAATTTTCCTTCTCTATTGGGTCATTTGTATCAGGTTTTTGTTGTTTGTTTAATTTTTAATTTTTAATTTTTGGTACTGGGGATCGAACTCAGGGGCACTCTACCACTGAGCCATACCCCAGCCCTATTTTGTTTTTTATTTAGAGACAGGGTCTCACTGAGTTGCTTAGTGCCTGGCCGTTGCTGAACTCACAATTGCTGAACTCATTTTGAACTCACAATCCTCCTGTCTCAGCCTCCCAAAGTGCTGGAATTACAGGCTTATTTTTTATTTTGAGACAGGGTCTTGCTAAGTTGCTTAGGACTTTGCTAAATTACTAAGGCTGACTTTGAACTTGCGATCCTCCTGTCTCAGCCTTCTGAGTGCTGGGATTACAAGCATGCACCACCACGCCAGGTTTCCTAGCCAACCCTCCACCTTTTTAAAAAAAATTTTTTTTTAGTTGTAGATGACACAATACCTTTATATTGTTTATTTATTTTTATGTGGTGCTGAGGATCAAACCCAGTGCCTCACACGTGCTAGGCAAGTGCTCTACCACTGAGCTATAACCCCAGCCCTTCCTAGCCCTTTTTAAAATATATTTTGAGGTAGGGTCTCACTAAGTTGCCCAGGCTGGCCTCCAAATCGTGATCCCCTTGCTTTAGCCTCCCGAGTACCTGGGATTATAGATGTGTACCACCATAGTTGTATCTTTACAAAAGTGCTGTATTATCTCCCATTTTGAGAAAAGAAAGAAAAGAAATTATAATGATAAAGAAAACCTCCCCGGGGGGGCGAGGTAGTGCATACCTGTAATTCCAGCACTTTGGGAGGCTGAGACAGGAGAAGCCAGCCTCAGCAACTCAGTGAGACCCCCCCCCTAAATAAAATACAAAATAGCGCTGGGGATGTGGCTCAGTGGTCAAGCACCCCTGAGTTCAATCCCTGGTACCAAAAAAAAAAGCTGAATTTTGCAAGGATACCAAATTCAGTCCATGAGGATGTAGCTCAGTGGTAAATTAATTGCCTTGTTGTGCAAAGGCCTGGGTTTGATTCCCAGTTCCAAAAAATAAAAGACCAAAAATATAAAAGACCAACAAACAAACAAAAATAAAAGACCAACAAACAAACAAAAACCCAACCATAAAGGATTAAGGGGACTAGGGATATAGCTCAGCAGTAGAGTGCTTGCCTAGCATGCGTGAGGTCCTGGGTTCAATCCCCAGTACCCCACAAGAAAGGAGGCACTGGGAATGCTCAGTGATAAAGAACCCCTGGGTTCAATCCCCAGTACAAAAACAAAAACAAAAAACCACTAAAATTCAGTCCATGAGAATGGGTGAATATAATTGTAAAAATTTAAAAATGAAAAAAATTTCCAGTGAGTGAATAAATGAATACATTTTTAATACATTGTTCTACAAATAGCTTTTTTAAAATGTAACAGTATAGGGGCTGGGGTAATGGGGCAGTGGTAGCCACTGGGTTCGATCCTCAGCACCACATAAAAATAAAATAAAGATATTGTGTCCACCTACAACTAAAAAATAAATATTAAAAAAAAGTAACAGTACATATAGGATATTTTTCCATTAAAGCAATGATAGACTGAGGGTGATGGAGCACCTCTGTAATCCCAGCAATTAGGGAGGGTGACAGGAGTATCACAAGTTCAAAGCCAGCCTCAGCTATTTAGTGAGGCCCTAAACAACTTCATGAGACCCTGTCTCAAAATAAAAAATAAAAAACAGGCCAGGCATGGTGGCACATACCTATAATCCCAGCAGCTAGGGAGGCTGAGACAGGAGGATTGCGAGTTGAAAGCTAGCCTCAGCAAAGCAACTCAGTGAAACCCTGTCTCTAAATAAAATACAAAATAGGGCTGGGGGTGTGGCTCAGTGGTTGAGTGCCCCTGAATTCAATCCCCGATAGCAAAAAAAAAAAAAAATTGTGTTGATCTATCAAATAGAATACAGTATATCCTTCCTTCCTTCCTTCCTTCCTTCCTTCCTTCCTTCCTTCCTTCCTTCCTTCCCTCCCTCCCTCCCTGGGGATTGAACTCAGGGGTACTTGATCACTGAGCTGAGCCATATCCCCAGCCCTATTTTGTGTTTTCTTTAGAGACAGGGTCTCACTGAGTTGCTTAGTGCCTCGCTCTTGTTGAGGCTGGTTTGAACTCGAGATTCTCCTGTCTCAGCCTCCCAAAGTGCTAGGATTACAGGCGTGTGCAACCAAGCCTGGCTGGTCAATACAAATTTTTGTTTTTTTGTTTTTTTTGGTACGGGAGATTGAACTCAGGGGCACTCAACCACTGAGCCACATCCCCAGCCCTATTTTGTGTAATACAAATTTTTGTAGCCAATCCTCTGTTGATAGACATTGTTCTTATGTTCAATTTTCCAGTTTGCAAACATCTTTGTATGTTTTTACATATTTAAGGGAAAATAATTACATAAAGACCTGGCAATAGAAATATTAGGTCAAAGGGTATGTTCCTTCTTAATTTTTATGTATGTAACCAATTTGCCTCCCCAAAAGATTGCACCAGTTTACACTGGCCGTCCTCAGTGCAAGAGAATGCCTATGTCTTTGCCCAAAGTAGATATTACCAAGCTTTTAAGTTTTGCTAATGTAACATGTGAAAATAGTATCTTTTTTCTGATTTATATTTCTTAGGTTCTGAGAGAAATACATTATTAAACAACATAATTTTGATGGACATTTTTATTGCTCCTGCTGTGGGCCTCTTGTTTCTTTTATCAAAGTGTTCATTATAGACTGGGGAAGCTGAGGCAGGAGGACTGTAAGTTCACAACCAGCCGGGGCAACTTGGTGAGACCCTGTCTCAAAATAAAAAATAAAAAGGACGGGAATGTGGCTCAGTCATTAAGTGCCTGGGTTCAGTCCCTGGTACCAAAAGAATAAATAAATAAAAAGAATAGAAATAAAGATAAAAAAAAAAATGAGAAGGGCTGGGAGTATAGCTTAGTGGTAGCGACCCCGGCTTCAATGTCCAGTACCACAAAACTGGGGAAAAAAAGGACTTGATTAGCTCTTCTAAAAATTAGCTTATGCCATCTGGAGATTTGGCAAATCTCTGCCTTCATTCAAATGTTTGTTTGTTTGTTTGTTTATTTATTTATTTATTGGTACCAGGGATTGAACTCAGGGGCACTCGACCACTGAGCCACATCCTCAGCCCTATTTTGTGTTTTATGTAGAGACAGGGTCTCACTGAGTTGCTTGGCGCCTCGCCGTTGCTGAGGCTGGCTTTGAACTTGCTATTCTCCTGTCAGACTCCCTAAGTGCTGGGTTTACAGGCTTGTGCTACCGTGCTGGCTTTACCCTTCCCTTTTGTGTCTCCTCAGGATGTGGGTTCCCTAGATGACAAGATGAAGAGCTTGGATGTGAATCAGGACTCGGAGCTCAAGTTCAATGAGTACTGGAGACTGATTGGGGAGTTGGCCAAGGAAATCAGGAAGGAGAAGGCCCTGGAGATTCGGAAGAAGTAAAGCCTACTGGCTGGGATAGGGGTGGAGAGGGTAGGAGTAGGCAGGGCCAGGCAAAACCCCATGACTCCCTAAATAAAGCTTCTCCCTTGAAACAAATGTTTCTTATTCACATCCTATAGTGATTTCTTCTTTTGAGACCTCGGGATGGGAAAACTGCCCCAACCTGAAAATTACGAGCTCCTTGAATACAGGGACCCTTAATTCATCTTCAGATATTCTACAGTGTCTTATACTAAGTAGGTAGGTGCTCAATGAATAAATGGTTAGTGGTGCACTCCAATTTGGGAGGCTCAGGCAGGAGGATTGCAGGTTCAAGGCCAGCCTGGTGAGACCCTGTCTCAAAAGAAAAAATAAGAAGGACTGGGGATGTAGCTCAGGGGTAAAGCACATCTGGATTCAATCCCCAGTACCAAAATAAAAATAAAAAGTTAAAAATTAAAAACAATAGATGAAGCTGGGCGCGGTGGCTCAAGCCTGTAATCCCAGCACTTAGGGAAGCTGAGACAGGAGAATCGCGAGTTCAAAGCCAGCCTCAGCAACGGCGAGGCGCTAAGCAAGCAACTCAGTGAGACCCTGTCTCTACATAAAACACAAAAAATAGGGCTGGGGATGTGGCTCAGTGGTCGAGTACCCCTGAGTTCAATCCCTGGTACCAAAAAAACAAAAACAAAAACAAAAACAATAGATGAGTAAATAAATGGTTGATGAATGAATATGTGAAGGATACAGATCTGGGGCTGGTTTCTATCCTACCAGGTACCTCCTGGGGCTCAGTTGCATAGTTATAACTCTCAGTTTTCTCCATCCTCTTGAAGCCAGAATTAGACAGGCAGTCAGTATAGATAGGTAAATCTAGTCAGGTCAGATCAAGGAGGCCAATTTGGTTCTGGGAAGTTGGAGAGGTATTGAAATGCTAATGCCTTCAAAGCCCTTCCTCCACCCTTATCAGGATAACCTGCTCCTGCTCCAACCTGTTACTAAGGTAACCTGTCGCATAATTACTCCTCCTTTCTGCCCAGATCACTCCACATTTGTTCATCTGGCTTTTCACCTTTTGGCCATCCCACTGAGCATCTCCTGGGCCTAGGCACAGAGGCAGGAAGGAGAGAGAGAAGGGGAGGAGAGCAGGAGAACAAAGGAAGCCTAGGACACACAAAAAGGCAAAACACTTGTACTTCTTGGGATACCAGGATACCAGCTATAGTCCCTTCTCCCTCCCGGGAGAAGTCTATGTTACCCCTTTTAAATAAACCCTGCTTAAATGCTTGCCTCGTTATGCATCTCTAATGTTCAAACTTCAACATATGAAGGAGCAGAACTTGTCACCGGTAACCAGCAGTATCACTATTCCTGAAGTTTGTCCCCAGGATGATAATGATATCAGTGAACAGGTGTCACTGGCTTACTGTATGTTAGGCATAGGGCTAAACATGTTACCTATATTATTTTGGTTAATTTTCACAACTGTTTTTTTTTTTTTTTTTTTGGTACTGGGGAGTGAATCCAGGGGTGCTAAACCACTGAGCCACATCCTCAGCCCTTTTTTGTATTTTATTTAGAGACAGAGTCTCACTGAGTTGCTTAGGGCATTGCTAAGTTGCTGAGGCTGGCTTTGAACTCACAGTCCTCCTGCCTCTGCCTCCCAAGCCACTGGGATTGCAGGAGTGAGCCACTATGTCCAGCTAATTTTCACAACTCTTTAAGTTAGATTGTATATTTCTTTTATTTTCTTTTTGCAGTATTGGGGATTGAACCCAGGACCTCGCACATGCTTGGCAAGCCCTCTACTACTGAGCTACACCCCCAACCCCTTTTTATAAAATTTTTTTAGTTGTCAATGGATCTTTATTTATTTATTTAATATCTTTATTTTATTTATTTATTTTTATGTGGTGCTGAGGATCGAACCCAGCACCTCACGCATGCAAGACAAGCGCTCTACTGCTGAGCCAAAATCCCAGCCCTTTTTATTTATTTATATGTAGTGCTAAGAATCGAACCCAGTGCCTCACACATGCTAGGCAAACGCTCTACCACTGAGCCACAACCCCAGCCCACCCCCAGCCTTTTTTATTGTTTATTTTGAAACATGGTCTTGCTAAGTTGCCTAGGCGGCCTTAAACTTGTGATCTTTCTACTTTAGCCTCCTGAGTAGCTGAGACTATAGGTGTACTATAGCACCCCACTTGGTAGGTAGTATTTTTAAGTTTTGAATTAAAGATGAGGATATGAGCTTGGGCCCAGAGTCTTGAGAGACAGAGGCAGGAGGATCACAAGTTTGAGGCAAGTCTCAGCAACTCAGTGAGAACCTGTCTTAAAAAAAAAAAAAAAAAAAAAAAAA